>CM019065.1:384149398-384396898 GCA_009667805.1 Leptobrachium leishanense | reverse complement strand
CACAATGTGCTCTAACTGCAGACTGTCAGCTTTAATTTGAGGGTATGTACATCCAACTCAGGTGAACGGTGTAGGACTTACAGCAGTTTGCAGATGTGCCGCCACTTGTTAAGGGACCAAAGGTAATGGGACAATTGGCTTCTCAGCTGTTCCATGGCCAGGTGTGTGATATTCCCTCATTACCCCAATTACAATGTGCAGATAAAAGGCCCAGAGTTCATTTCAAGTGTGCTATTTGCATTTGGAATCTGTTGCTGTCAACTCTTAAGATGACATCCAAAGAGCTGTCACTATGAGTGAAGCAAGCCATCATTAGGCTGAAGAAACAAAACAAACCCATCAGAGAGATAGCAAGAACATTAGGTGTGGCCAAAACAACTGTTTGGAACATTCTCAAAAAGAAGGAACGTACCGGTGAGCTCAGCAACACCAAAAGACCCAGGAGACCACGGAAACCAACTGTGGTGGATGACCAAAGAATTCTTTCCCTGGTGAAGAAAACACCCTTCACAACAGTTGGCCAGATCAAGAACACTCTCCAGGAGGTAGGTGTATGTGTGTCAAAGTCAACAATCAAGATAAGACTTCACCAGAGTAAATACAGAGGGTTCACCACAAGATGTAAACCATTGGTGAGCCTCAAAAACAGGAAGGTCAGATTAGAGTTTGCCAAACAACACCTAACAAAGCCTTCACAGTTCTGGAACAAGATCCTATGGACAGATGAGACCAAGATCAACTTGTACCAGAGTGATGGGAAGAGAAGAGTATGGAGAAGGGAAGGAACTGCTCATGATCCTAAGCATACCATCTCATCAGTGAAGCATGGTGGTGGTAGTGTCATGGCGTGGGCATGTATGGCTGCCAATGGAACTGGTTCTCTTGTATTTATTGATGATGTGACTGCTGACAAAAGCAGCAGGATGAATTCTGAAGTGTTTCGGGCAATATTATCTTCTCACATTCAGCCAAATGCTGCAGAACTCATTGGACGGCTCTTCACAGTGCAGATGGACAATGACCCAAAGCATACTGCAAAAGCAACCAAAGAGTTTTTGAAGGGACAGAAGTGGAATGTTATGCAATGGCCAAGTCAATCACCTGACCTGAATCCCATTGAGCATGCATTTCACTTGCTGAAGACAAAACTGAAGGGAAAATGCCCCAATAACAAGCAGGAACTGAAGACAGTTGCAGTAGAGGCCTGGCAGAGCATCACCAGGGATGAAACCCAGCGTCTGGTGATGTCTATGCGTTCCAGACTTCAGGCTGTGATTGACTGCAAAGGATTTGCAACCAAGTATTAAGAAGGGAAAGTTTAATTTATGATTATTATTCTGTCCCATTACTTTTGGTCCCTTAACAAGTGGGAGGCACATCTGCAAACTGCTGTAACTCCTACACCGATCACCTGAGTTGGATGTACATACCCTCAAATTAAAGCTGACAGTCTGCAGTTAAAGCACATTGTGTTTGTTTCATTCCAACTCCATTGTGGTGGTGTATAGAGCCAAAGATATTAGAATTGTGTCGATGTCACAATATTTCTGGACCTGACTGTATATATATATATACATATAAATGAAGCAAGTGGGAGCACTCACGGACTTGTATAAAACAAAAGAAAATTTATTGGGTATGCATTAAAAAAGGTCTACCCAATAAATTTTTTTTGTTTTATACAAGTCCGTGAGTGCTCCCACTTGCTTCATTTAGACGTATTCCACTGGGATTTGTACAGCACCATGGCACGGGACATCTCCATAGCCACAGCTTGTGTGCTGGATCTCTGGATCTGTATATATATACATATATACACATTAATATATATACACACGCATATATACATACACACACATATATATACACATAGACACACATATATATATATATATATATATATACACATACAGTATATACATATACACACACACATATACACACACATATATACACACAGATATATATTTATACACACAAAATTAAAACAATTGACTCATGAAACACATAATAACAACATAGACGAAAAATTTATATAAAGTGGATTCCAACTTATAAAGTATATATAAAGTGTTACTGGTGGTAGTATTAGCCTCCCTTGTTATTTTTAAGGTATCACTATCAGGGTTATTCAGAGAGTCGCCGACATCTCAGTGCTCTTTCGTTCCCGGCAATTCGGGGTGTCTAGTTCGCTGACTCTGCGGTGTATTCAAGATCAACCGCAAGGTCCTCGGAGTGCAGGGAAAACCCACCGCAATCCCGCTGAACGCTCAGCGAAAACCTGCAGAAACTGCCGCAAAAACCATGCCGAACACGATGGAAAAGCCGACGAGACGCAGATCAAAGCGCAGAGCAGCCACCGGAAAAAGCCGACAAGCTGACAAACGGGGTAAAAAAAACAAAAAACAGTAAGCTTGAAAGTTTCAATTGAAACGCTGTTTGCAAAAAAACTACTGAACAAAAATGCCTGACATTTACATATAAGATCCAATGAATGATAATAAAAAGGCCTGTTACAGAAAAAAGGGGAAAAACGCTTTAAACGAAGCAGAAATTTATTTTGCTGAAAAATCTTGAAAAATGCCTGAAAGATCCTAAAAAAATCTATACATAAAGAGACTTTTTGCTGCAGATTAAAATAATAAACAGTTTATTAGATTTTGAATTAAAACGGGAATATTTTTAACATTGAAACCTGTGGGATTCGCCTGAATAAACCTGCCGAATGAAATCACCGAACAGCAGGGCACTTCGGCAACTTTTCCCTGCTGTTCGGTGTCTGTGAATAGATTAACCATTGCTTCTCTATGGGGGATTTCACTGCCGTCAAACAGGCACCGTACGTGCAGGCAATTTGCCAAAATTTGCCGAACTGCCTGCTCTCTGAATAGCCGATTGGCCCCGAAGTGTGAAATTTCAGTGTCCGGTTACATTTCGGCGACATTTCTAAATAACCCCTTATAAGAGGGCTTCGGGGCGTATTGAGTTGTAGTACTTGTTTCAACCAGATTCATTAGAGAGCGCCATTCAATAATCAAATCAATATTAAGGATAGCACAAAAGAGGGTCATGGACGTGCTGCCTAGTCGTGTCTCTATTGACCAGTCTGGACCGCGATCCTTTTATCTTTTCCTAATTATAGATCAGCCTTTTATTCTAGTGAAGGTGAACATAAACAGCTTCACTGGCGTTTAATTGCTTAACCAAGGTCACTAACCCCACTCACGAACCCAACGAGTCCGGCGTCTAACACCGGTCTCTGACGTTTCCTTGTTTTAAGTAACCTAAAAATACAGTGCTTTGGCCGCAATAGGTTTAATGACCTTCTATTTATGGTCACATCCTTCAGCCCTCTATTCCATTCTCTTGTTGCCGGCAGTATTCTTTTTTCAAGCATTCTCCATGTTCAATTAACCCTTTAGGAGCACCAGCGGCCCATAGGTGCAATCGGGTTTACTTGATTTGCTCCATATCCATAATGCTCTCGTTCAGCACAGGCAATACTCCATTTAACAATATGGTCAATAGCAACACTGTATCATCAATAACTTGTTTCCACAATTACAAGATAAAAGGCAGTCGTCCGGCAGCCGTGATCAGCACCGGCAGTCCATGGTTTCAATAAAGATTCCTATTAAAGATTCCCATTGTTATGGCAACAATCAATATCAGTCAGTGATATCATTTCTACAGATTTATATAATATGTTGTAATGCCCACTCACCCTGCAACCTGAAAATGTCTGAAATGGCTCAGCAGTGAAGGTGTTAACAGTCAGACTATAGGGGTTATTCAGAGAGCACCAAAAACATAGAAAAATGTCGTCAGATAAGAACCTTTCGGCCCATCTAGTCTGCCCAATTACATGGATACTTTACTTGGATTTATCTTTTGTTTAGGATAGCCTTATGCCTATCCCATGCCTGCTTAAATTCAATTACTGTTTTGGCCTCTACCACTTCTACTGGAAGACTGTTCCATGTATCCACCAACCTCTCAGTAAAATAATGCTTCCTGATGTTACTTTTAAACCTTTGCCCCTCTAATCTAAGACTATGTCCTCTTGTTTTGCTACTTTGTTTCCTTTTAAATATACTTCCTTCCTCTACCTTGTGGATTCCCTTTACGTATAAAAAGTCGCCAGCTTGCTTCTCTGTCCTTCAAGTCTTCCTGAACACACAAAACTATTTTAGATTGTCAGCTCCTGGCTGTAGGTTTATTCAAATAATGCACAGTTTAGGCAATTACCAGCTGCAATTAATGGTTACAAAGAGGACTGTGGCATTCCGAAATGCTTAAAGGGACACTCTGCACAGTGTGAGCAGTCATTCTTATCTGGGTGGTCACGCTGCTGTAAGCGCCCTCTCCCTACTCTGAGGAGGGCTCAGAGGGCTGATTCAGCCATCCAGATGCAGGGGCTTAGCAAAACCTAGACCCTCAGCTCAGGGTTTCTGGACTCAGAGACCTTTGGGTACCAGCCCCATCCAATGGAATCAATGCCTTCCCGCACTGACAGCCACTGGATTGGCTGGAGCAGTCAGCCCTCTGCAGTCACATGACATGCTGAGCAGGAAGCACGTCACATCCTGTAGAGATCAGAGGGAGGCCAGCGCTGGATTCAGGGGAGATATTAAAGAAAACTAAAGGGTTACAACAGAAGTGCAGAGTGGGTCAGGAGAGGAACATTTTTAACCCTTCTGTTTCCTACACCCACCTGTTTTAACCCTATAGTATCCCTTTAATTACCATAATTATTTGTCCCAACCCCTGTACAAAATCAAGTTATGGGGCATTTTCTTGCTCCTGTTTTGCACCTGGATAAAAAGAAAGGAATCTGGAAATCTAGTCTACCAGCCTGCTCTTAATATACTGAATTTCAGCTGGGTAAACGTACAGGAAACAATATTTCTAATTCTACACTACATCCTCAGTAGGGGGTCCTTCAAATGAGAAAATAAGAAAAAAAACCAAAAGAAGTCATGATCCTTAGCAAGATAAAGTGTCTGTTTATTCAAACGCTGGCCCGCTACCAGAGCATAAATAAAAGGCCCCAGTATCAGTCGTCATGGAAGTGTTCATTACAGCGTTTTATACTGTAATTACCCATCAAGCTGAGCATTTCTAAGAATTCCCCTTTTCCAGGAAAAATTGAAATAAAAAGGACATTAACACTATAGTGGATATTGGTGTTATCCCAAGTATTAATCAGGGCTGTGTTTCACAATCCTGCATCTCAGGTCCCCCTAACAAGCCAGGTTTGCAGATATCTGAAGCACAGCACAGGTCATATGACGTGCTGCTCAGTGATTGCAGGATTCAGTTTGCATGTTCCCATGGGAATCCTTAAGGAGCACCAATTGTGCCCAAAACAACTTTATCCCATTGGAAAGATCTTCCACATCTATACATTGTGTTGGCCAAACTGCTGACAGAAGGAGAGTTTTTTCAGAAAATCTTTATAAGGAAATATTCCTGAGCTTCCTGTCTGCTGTCACTGCTGCGGCCTGCCACATGGCGAGTTTCCCTGGGGAAGGATTTATGGTAGGGATGTGCGTTTCGGAATTTCGGAATTTTCACGAAATTTCCCGATTCGTGTTTTCGGATGCGGCCGCTTTTCCGAAAATTTTTAGATCCGAAAACGGCAGATCCGAAAAGTTTTCCGAGCCGAAACGAAATATTTTCGGAATTTTCGAATGGACTTGAAATGTGTCAAATCGAAATTTATTGCCTTGAAACGAGGAGAACAGACGTTCCGAAAAAACGAAAATTTCCGAAATCACGAAAAGTCGATACAAAAAACGAGCAAAGTGACACGAAAATACGAAAAATGGTCGATATTCCGAAAACATCTACAATTCCAAAAAACGAAAATTTCCGAAATCACGAAAAGTCGATACAAGAAACGAGCTAAGTGACACGAAGATAAGAAAAATGGTCGATATTCCGAAACAAAAATGTACACGAAAAACGAGTCGAGCCGAACCGAATCGAAACAGAAATCGGTCGAAACGAGCCAAATCAAAAAGTTTCAAAATCCGAAAAATCGAATCGAATCAAACCGAAAAAAAAATCGGTGCACAAGCCTAATTAATGGCTGCACAGCAGAGCTTCTGCTGAACTAACATTCCCTATAGACTCAGAGCATTAGCAAATGACTCAGAGATCTTCTGAACAGAAAGGGATGCTGGATGCTCGGTAAAGTTCAATCGATAACCCTTCCCGTCACTGCTGTGATTCCCCCTGCAAGGAAATATATTTTGGGGAGAAAGAGGGTATATAAATATACTTGTTTATGTATGTCTGCGTGTTTGTACAGCAGCTAAGCAGTGGAATGAGGGGGGAAACCTTTTCAGCCTTTCAGAGTTAATGTTAGAAGCATCCTTGCTATCTGAACCCTCACTTCTCTGAGCCATCTTGGGCTGAGCTGTCAATCACACAGCGTAGATGTTTAATACCTCCCATGAAAGAGAGGAAGCAAAAAAATATGGCCGCCTTTATGAGGAGAGCAGGCAGATTAGGAGCTACAAAAACTCCTAGAACTTAATTTATAAATTGTAAAATAAATAGGTTTACTGGATTAATTAAACTACACCAAAACACAAATTAAAAATCTCTAACAGATGGCGGGTGCGCTTTAAAATCTGGCCTGTTATGTTAGTGGGTGTCCTGAGGGCAGGTATGGGAAGCACTGCTTTAAACTGTGAATCCCATTGCCAACAAGGAGCATGTACCATATATACATAGTACAGGGCTCAAAATTTCAAGTCCCAGGCTACTAGCCAGGCCTTAAGAGTTACTCGCCACTAGTTGCCCACCTAACCCCTTATCCTGCCCTGCCTCTGCATTCCCACTCGCCCTCATGTAGTTTCCACTCGCCAAATGCGAGCAGGCGAGTGGAAATTTTGAGGCCTGACATAGAAGATATAAAAAGCAAACAATATGAACAGTGTATTCAAAAATAGCAACATTTATACAAAAAGGAATCCACTGTTATGGCAGCAATTATAATAGCAATTCATTCAGAGCCAGTTTCCAATAAAGCAATAAAAGTGAGCCACACAATACAAGGTCAAGTTAAGTTTGGTAGTTATAGGTCACATATTACACAAAGTGTATTACAGTCTATTGAAAGCTAGGTTTCCGAGTCAGCAGTATGGATTGGAATTTACCCTTGGAGCAATCCCGTGTGGCTGAGGATCACATCATGGTGAATCGAAGGAGGAAGCAATTTGCTGCAATGTTTTCTCTTTTCCTTGGTCACTGAGCGGTTAAATAAAAAGCAGAGAAAGACAAGAATATTCCCCAAAAAGGTTAAGTATTGACCACATTTTGTCTCACTCTGCTAGCAAAGTTCATAAGTCAATGTCTTTGTGGTCACCTTTCAGATAAGTTACTAAAGTCAAACGTTAAGGATCGACCCCAAATTTCGGGCCCTATTCCATTCCTGACGCTATCATGGTGACGCTATCATGGTGATAATGTGCGCCGGCAGATTTTCCTTACTGTGTCCATGTTAACATCGTATTCCAGGGATGATGCTATCTCAGCACCTCGCCCCAGTACGCGGCGCTAAGTTCCCAGATACCCGCAGTAGCGCTTCCGAGCCACAGTGATATCAGCTCCAGGAGCCCATAGAACTCCATGGAGCCTTACGCTTCTGGGCCTCGAGATCGCACAGCGCTGTGGAGTGATCGCAAAGGGAGGCTAGGAACTATTTGTTCCCAGTCTCACTCTGCTCCCCGCAAGAAGAAGCGGCAGATCACCCTTTACACAGGATGAGAGGTAAGTATGGGATTTAATGGGGGGGGATTTTGGAGAGTGTTAAATAATTTTGCATTTGCAAAATCATTTACCGCCAGCTTTTATTAGATGGGAAAAAAAAATTTATTTTGCGTCCTAAAGGTAACTTGCGCCAGCGCTTTGTAAGTAATATCTCGCTTGTCAGGATGCAAAAAATAGATAGCGCCCCCTTTCCTTACCATGAGTAGCTCAAAGTACAGTAAGCTCGTCCAAGCTGTGAGGCGCCATATGAATCAACCATTGTTGTTAGTTAGAGGTGTTAGCGGCTTTCTCATGCTTCAGCAGTAAGAGAAAGTCCTCAGTAACTTGAAGCTGGAAAGCTCTGACTATAATAAGCCCTTCTCTACCAAGTGATTTTCCAGAAAACAAATATCAAGAATCAATGGTTATTCGGAAATAGTTTTTAATTAATTGCACAGTAAGAAATATTTGGTACTATCCCCAAAGTTTCCCTTACTGTAATATCCTATTTGGCAGGGAGAGGTCGCCATCTGCTGGCCGGAAGGAGTTACTGCAGTTCTGAACTCTGCAGGATCTCCTGGGGAGATGTCAGTTTGAGACATTTCCAGCTTCTTTTTATAGGAGGTAGCACCTTGGGCATCATGCCTAGCGTGCCAAAATTTGGGGGTCATGTTTTGGAGCCCAAATGCAAACTAATTTACTTTGTTGTGATACAGCATAGCTCCAGATATTAACACAATATCAGGCTGCTGTGTCTGCTGCTGCTGATCATGTATACACAATCCTAGTAGTGAAGGGGATAAGCAGCGATACAGAGATGAATGCAGAGATACAGAGATAGACAAATGGATATAGAGATACAGATAAGCAAACGACAGATGATGCGGAGATACAGAAAGATAGATAACTGTGACTGGCCATTGCTATAGGGTGAACAATATCCAGTGCGTCCGACCCTCCCACTGCCCTTTCCCCATCAATCCATCATAATGAAATGACGCAAAACTGAGATTTTATAGTAGCGATCAAAGTGTTCCTGATTCGCCCGCGCAGAGGATGCGGCTCAGGCTCCAGTATAATATGGACACAAAAATTTAGATATTGGAGTCATGAGGGTTAATCTTCGCAGTCCTGAATCACGGCTCTCCTAAAAACCTCGGAAAGTATATGTACGGATAATAAGCCACTCAGGTATCCTCTCTTCATATGTCATAAACAAACTACTGTAGAATTCAGATGGGAAAATATTTTACGGTCTCGTGAGAGGACAACTGGATATAAAACCAGATGCCAGGAGATTGGATTTTTTTTTAAATCACACATAATTGCCATGTGAGCAGTAAAAACTCGGAATGTTCCATTGTAGCAGCAGTCACTCTAGTGTAAAATATCTCAAAAATGGGGCCGCCTTTACCCAAACTGCTCTGTTTGATGCCACAGGCACATTTATTTCACATGCGGCTTACTTTGCCACTCCGAAAAGACTTTTGGGGGTTGGAGACCAGTTACAACATAATTAAAAGTTTAGGGTGCATCAAAATCCCAAGCATGGCCTAGAAGGTAGCCATCTTGCACCATGGGCTGGACAATGGTTCGACAATGTTATCATCTTCTCCACATCATGAATAAAGCTCCCATACATCCCATATATATATATACATGACTTAAAAAAAGTAGACTATATGGTCCGTCTCTGATTTTCCACCAATGCTAAGTAGTTGGAGGACTCCAAACATCAGTGTGGAACCTGAGCCTTAACCGTAGATCAGATTAGTTCTATATGGAAGAGAAACCCAACCATTCGACAGGTCAGGATGAGACTGAATGGTGGGGTTTTTATAGTTTTCTAACTGTCAAAGGTCCACCACCTTGAAGGTAATCATGGGCAATGAGAAAGCCAGTGTTTTCACACTCACTCCCAGCTCCACATGAAGCCTTGACATTGGGAAATAATATAGGGCTCATTTCAGCAAGCAACAAGTTGGCGCCAACAAGTGTATCAGCTGGTGTAATCATGCAACAGCGTGCCATGCTCCTCATTTAGCCACCATTTCCATATGCCATTACCTGAGTCGACACTAACAAGTCCAACTTACCTGTGAACAGGTACATTATAATGGGCTACGGATTTTCCAATCTTGTTACCCAATGTAAGGCCTGCCCACCATCCACTGGGGAACGCTGATGCTTTTCCACCCTGCAGGTAGCCCTGCCCAGTAACAGTGATGGCGGTCAGTCCACCTGGGCATCTGCTCACGCCCTGTGGTCCCCTTCCTTGGCGTGATGATATCCCAGAGACCAAACACCTTCTTCTTCCTCCCAGGCCGCAGGATGAAACAGAGTCCCAGTCATTAGGCCCTGAGTAGGCCTCAATTTGGCCACGCAAGTGCAGCCAGGTCCCACTAATATGGCAATCAGCCTGAGTCGCATACCGTTGACATCACTGGCGACCTGCACCACAGGGGAGTAGCTTTTCTGGCTCTGGAGTGTGTAAATCCAGTCATTGCTAATGCTCTCTGCTCCAGTACTGAAGCAGTATTGCAGTAGTCAGCCTGCCTATAGATTTTCTTGTCGGCAGGGTACCGGCCCAGAATATGTGACCCCGACTATCCCTCCTTGAGGCCAGCCCTGACCATTGCTCGTTGCTCTGACTATTCCTCTGGTGAGCACCCTGGTAACATGTCCTGGACTTGTGTGTCCTGGACAGTTAGGTGTTCCCCCTCTCCACCCTAGGAATTTCTGACACCTAACAGAAAAATTGGTGAGATCCAATGACTATGGTCATAGAATGTCTTTGATATGAATAGCCAGTAGGTAGTCAGCCTCGTTGATCAATAAGTCCTCCTATTATCTTATTAGGTATTCTTGCAGTCAGATGTAGGAATCAAAGAGGCCACTATCTACTGGTTATTTATATCAACAAAATGATTTGATGCTAGTCATTGGGTCCCACCAGTTTTTTATATCATGGGACAGGAGATCATTAAATACGTAGCCCATTATAATCGGCCCCATTGATGAGTAAGTAGAGCCGGCTCAGCTAATTGCATAAGGAAATGTTGGCTAAATCAAGAGCATGATGCTTCATTGCATGATTATACCAGCCAAAACACCCTTGTTGGTGCCAACTTAGTGCTTGATGAATGGATGCCAGGTCTCCATGGTCGTAATTTCCACATAAAAAAGAGATGAACAACAGAGTGCCAAATTCTAGTGGCCTGATGCCTCCAGTCTTGTGAATGTTTGGTTTTTAGGTCATTAACCCATTTAAAAATAAACATACGTACATATATGATGTAATCAACCTCCAGTCTCTACACATTCTTTTTCCCCTGTGTATAGATAGTTCTAGAAAGACATTCCTTGAATTCTACGATTTAAAAAGTCTTTGCATATTTTTGTTCCAATTTACTTTATCCACCAATGCCCCTGAGTCATCTCCAGCCGAATGAAGTAGGTCATCTTAATGGAAAAAATGTATATATACACTTTGGTAAAAAATAACCTTTCCATGGACTAAAAAATAGCTGTGACATTTAACAAAAATTCTGTACGGCTCGATATGTCTAAAGAATGCTGTTTCTATGGTATCAGTTCCGCCCTGTCTTACAATGCGGTTGTCTTGGGTTTTGTCCCCATAAAACTGCATTGGTTTCCATTGGGTGAGAGTCACTAAAGCTCCTGCTTGAACGGTGATTCTGAGCCTTGAGACTTCACGAGGAGCTCCTGCCTTAAAGGATATTTTGTTTTTTTTTATTTTCCCCGATTCAAGTGTTTTTACTCACCTTTTTCTCCCTTGCGGCGCGCAGCTCCTTCTCTCCAGCTCGGAGACTTCAAAACCCGGAAGTCTCTGAGCTTTTCAACCCAATTAGCCCCCCTTAGAGAAACTGCGTAGCCTAACAGACTGTCATGAATCAAGCCTGTGCCCGCATCTAATCCCTGGCAAACCCTTATTCACCTGTCTAGGTTTGTATGCAGGTTACAGATTCCCCTATCTGGCTGTTAAGCTTCTGTTGTGGTACCTACAGGTGTATACTATTTCACCTAAATGAAGCCTGCTTAAAAGAGGGATCCACCCTTCCATCAGGGCTTCAACATAAACGTCCCTGGAAGTGCAGACCTGTTCCTGAAGCTCCCTACCGTTGTACCTGTATCCCTCCAGTGATACTCCCAAGTGGAACCCTGCTACCAAGGAGAATCTCCTCATCAAGGTACGCTGCTCTCAAGAACCCTCGTTCACCAAGGTACCCCGCTCTCAAGAACCCTCGTTCATCAAGGTACCCCGCTCTCAAGAACCCTCGTTCACCAAGGTACCCCGCTCTCAAGAACCCTCGTTCACCAAGGTACCCCGCTCTCAAGAACCCTCGTTCATCAAGATACCCCGCTCTCAAGAACCCTCCTTCAAGTGTACCCCGCTCCCAAGAATCCTCATCCTTCAAGTGTACCCCGCTCTCGAGAATCCCTGTTTCCAAACTGAACCCTGAAACTTGCATACAGTCTGTTGCCTGCCTGCTAGTGCTCATTATTTACTGTTTCGCTTTGTTTATTCTTCAATAAACCTTCAGTACCCAGCAACCTGTGTGGCTCCTACGATCACTGCATCCTGGGCTTACTTCACCCACCGTCGCACTCCCAATCCTGACACAGACCTTGACGTACGCAAGTCCCATAGCGTTTGTGTACAACAATGGATCAGGGCTGCAGGCGCACCTTGATAAAGTCTCAGGACAAGCAGAAACGTCAGGCCATATGTAATTTTTATTGCGCTAATAAACTTTATTGTTTTATTGCAAAGACCTATAGTGCGTCTCCTATGGCAAGAATAAACTATATATATATATATATATATATATATATATACAAAATAGGTAGACGGAGGCACCCGGGGTCTTATTTAATAGCCAAAATGTATTCAGTCCGTTACAAAAACGTTTCGGCCCCTTGAGGCCTTTATCAAGGATAAACATACAGAATATAAAAACCCATATATATATAGGTAGCACAGAGACACACTTTCCAATCCTATATCGCTGCCCGCAGCGTCCCGGCAGGGGGTATCCCGTAATTCCCAGGAAGAATGATCATCAGGCTGCGTCTCACTGCCAAGTAAACAACCAAACCCTGCAACACCCCCTAGATGTAGCAAATGCCTTTAATGGTTATTTTGTTGGATGCGCCACCACTTTGATTGCCAAGCTAGGAAATGACTGTCACGTTCCCACGTTCCAACCCTGTCTCCCTGCCCTCTGTATTCCTTATGTCTGTGTTTCCATGTGGTTCCCTGTGCTTCTTTCCCTGTCATGCAGCTCAGGGGTTAAGTTCATTGCTTGTTGAGCTTCTGCTGGTGATATGGGCTGATTACTCCCCTATATAAAGCCATGGGCCCATATCACCATGCTCTTGCATCCTGGTTCACTTCAGCTACAGATTTGTTCCTGAGAGCTCCCTGTTATTCCGTCCTAGTTCTATTTCAGTGTTTCCCCCTGGTCTGAGTTTTATGTTCTGATTGACTTCCTGGTATTGACCCTCTGGCCTGGCTGACGGATTTTCTCTGGTGCTATATCCCCGCTTTGGCTCAAGGTATACGTTTTATTTTTGACCCCTGGCTTATTTATTTATTAACGACTCTTCTGGACATCCCTAGCTGTTCTGTGCATATTGTATTATATGTTGTGTATACCTGTAGACCACAGCTTTTGTATATTGAAGTCCTTCCCTGCAAGTTGTTGAGTACACTCCTTCAGGTGTCTGTGTTTTCCCCAGGACTCTGCACGGCTACAAAGGTAACCTTTTTCTATTAGTGCAGATTCGGCCACTCTAAGGACCGATCTATCAGTATAGGGCTCCTTCGGTATTAGCCGTGCAGAGGTCCCCAGTGTCTACTGTGGTTTATTTCCTTATCCTGATTGTTGTGTCACGCATCTCTGCATATAGCGGCTTTTCCTCATACCTGGGCCCTACTTGGCGCATGCTGGGTACCGCCATAGTGGCTGAACGTGACAATGACATGCAATCAGAGAGGCCTCATGCAGGTCAGGCCCCTCCAACTGTGCAAAGTCCCTGTATCAGACAGGAACAGTTTTAGACCAGTGCCTGTCAGTGTCGTTAATAAACTTCTCCGTAAGCAAAAAATGAAATACCAGTCTGGACCTGATCAAATACCAGCAATGCTGCTGAAAATCAGTGCACCGGCAATAGCAAATCCTGTCGCAACCCTAATCAATGAATCACTGGCGACTGGATACATTCCCAAACTCTGGAAGACTGCGAGAGTGGTACCTATCCATAAAAGTGGTGACAGTACTTTGGTATCCAACTACCGTCCGATATTGTTGCTCCCTGTAATATCAAAAATTTTGGAAAAATGCGCCTACACACAATTACGTGATTATTATCAATATTGGAGCTACTTAACCCCGGATCAATCCGGCTTTCGTCCAAATCACTCAACTACAACCGCCCTTTTAAAAGTCTGCAATGATATCCAAGCTGGGATGGAACAAGGAAACCTAACTGGAGTCATCTTCCTTGATTTTGCCAAGGCCTTTGACATCTTGTAAAAAAAAATTAAAAACTCTGGCATTGGTGATCACACACTAACCTGGTTTCAATCATATGTATCCGACTGATCACAATATGTGTAAATTTCTGGCAGCTCCTCCCTCTCGCTCCCAGTCACTTGCGGTATACCCCAAGGCTCAATACTAGGCCCCCTGCTACTCACAATATTCATAAATGATCTGCCCAACGTCTGCAAAGCCTCAACTGTACATATGTACGCAGACGACACTGTAATCTATACCAGCAAACCAAATCTCCCGCAGCTGGAGGCCGTGCTGCAAGAACAATTCACAGAGGTAGAAAAGTGGATCAAAAACAACAAACTTTTTTAAAATACTGACAAAACTGTAACGATGCTCTTTGGAACAGCACCTAAACTACACAAATTGCAAAATCCCCATCTATGTGTTGGGACAAAATCAAATGGCACACTGACCACAGTCACTTCTCTCAAATATCTAGGTATGTGGTTGGACCCAAATCTATCCTTTGGCCCTCACATCGAAAAACTCTCATCTAAACTTTACCCCAAACTAGGTGCCCTGTACAGAAACAAATCCTGCCTGAGCCCCGCGGTAAGAAAGCAGATTGTACAACAAATGCTTATGCCAGCTATTGATTACGGAGATGTAGTGTATGCAGCCGCCCCGCAAACACACCTCCAGAAACTTACTACATTGTATAACTCATTCTGCTGCTTTCTGCTACAATGTAACTACATGACCCACCATTGTGACATGTTAAAAGAGCTAAACTGTCCGTCGCTGGAGTCTAAACGCACCCTTCACCTTTCCAGCCTGGTGTTTAAGAGCTTTTCTGGGAAACTACCACCCTACCTGAACAGACTGCTTCCCCCGGCAGTTCCCTCATCCTATAACCTCCGATCCAGGACCAGCACCTTACTTGCAATACCACAATACAAAAAGAAAGTGGCTCGGTCCTCATTTTCCTACAGAGCACCGCAGTTATGGAATAACCTCCCAGACACCATCAAATCTTCTCCCAGTCTTAAGTCACTCAAGAGCTCCTTACTAACATACCTCAATACAGAATGCACCTGTAAACATGTAACATAATGACTTTATTTCCTACATATTTATTTTTCTGTTAATCTGTATATTTGTGGGGGTTTTTTAAGATCTTGCATTGTATTACTTTGTATTTCTGTAACAATTCAATGTTCTTGAACCCAGGTTATACTTGAAAACGAGAGAAATCTCAATGTATCCTTCCTGGTAAAATCCTTTATAAATAAATAAATAAATGTTGCCATGAGCCGCAGCCTGATGACGCCTCCGCGTCATTCTTCCCGGTACTTCCAGGATGTCCCCTGCCGGGACGCCACGGCAGCGGGATAGGATTGGAAAGTGTGTCTCTGTGCTACCTATATATATGGGTTTTTATATTTTGGATGTTTAGCCTTGATAAAGGCCTCAAGGGGCCGAAACGTCAGTTTTTTAATGGACTGAAAAAGTTTTGGATTTTAAATAAGACCCCGGGTGCCTCCGCCTACCTATTTTGCATATTGATACCCTCTTAGGAGTTTATGAATTGATTGCAGCCGCTACATCACTCACCATTTATGAGGATACGAGTGCCCGCAATTTCATTGTGTATATATATATATATCTCTAGCAGGTAAAATCAGTCAAGCGGTAACATATACCATGTTTTTTGTTGTTGTTGTTCTTTGATTTTTGTTCTTCATCGAAACACCTCTCTAGAGATAAATACACCCACAACATGTGAGCAAAGTGAAAGCTCGAAGGACCCATAACACACCAAGTCAATTCCAGCCTATAAAAGCCAAGAAAAGATGTAAACAGATAATAAGATCTTACAAAGAATGCAGACACGATCTAACTACACCGACATGTTTTATGTTTTCAGTGACAGCACTGCCATTTATTATGTGTAGCAAAACATGCCTTAAAGAAATATAGCGCTGCCCGATTGTACTATTATATAACGACACCCTTTTAACCCTCTCCATACCAAGCGTTTTGTTTTGTAAAAAGAATATTATGTGAACATTTATTTGACACGTTTTCACGGCAGGCTGACATCTTGCACGTTAGCCCTCGCTGTGGGACTACCCCCACCCCACCACGGGAGTCATAATGCATGCGATTAATGACATCTTAAAGAGTGAGACCCCCTTCCCACTGCAGCAGGGGAATCCCATTACAGGAGGTGCAGGGTTCCTTTGTATCTCAGGAACCATGCAGTGCAGGAGGTCGGATGAGGTGTCATTGGAAAGGCCATACCAAATAAGACCATTAAATCTGTAAAAAATAAAGAAATTAATAAATAAAAACTAATATTTTCTGTTTTAAAGCGGCAGTATTGTTCACTTTCAATAATAAAGTGAATAATATTTCTGCACTACCTGAACTTCTCATCTCCCACAGCAGCAGCAGGTGAGGAGATGATGGAGCAATGCGTTATTACGCATTGTTTCATCAAAATATTAAGCCTATTACGCAGGGGGTTCTTTGGACCCCTGCATCACCCTTTGGTACTCCCCACAAGGTCAAGGAACGTGAAACACAGCATGGCTAACACTAAATGCCGGGTCAGCGCTGGGGTGCTCCACCGTCTGGGATCCACAGTCCACCAATAGCATATACCAAAAATCAGCAGGCCACACCAGGAGCTTGACCATATAAAATATTTATTGTGCAGTGGTACTGGCCACAGGGGTACTGGATTCAAGCGACGTTTGGAGAAGTGCCTTAGTCATGCCACAAGGTCAAGTGAGGGGTCATTGAAAAGGATAGAGTCTGGCCTTTCCAATGATACCAAACATGACCATATAAATTGTAAAAATAAAAAAGTTTTTTTTAAAAATCAATTATTTTCTCCTTTCTAAGGCAGTGGTATTATTTGCTTATAACACAAACAATGCCGCTTGCACAAATTCACTGTCTCATTGGAGGAGGGAACGTTTAGACAAGACTGCAGGGGATCTATTGTGTTGTCTAGGTTACCCGAGATAAGAGATGTCAGCTGAATGAGATCTGATAGAGGACTTCCAACACTGAATACTATCCCTGGTGATGTCATTTACATATGTTCCGCACACATGCAATCCTTGTTTTTATGTACGCCTGACCTATAGAGCCCATTCTATGGCCAAAGCCACACAGTGAGGAGCAAGTGATGGAAAGATACTGGGGGGGGGGACAGTTTACAACACAAGATATCACACCATGGATGCACCCAGTGACACATATAGAGGAAAATATCACACAATGGATGCAAATATTTTCTTAACTAAACATACAAAAGAAAAACAAAACACATGTAAGATATCAGCAACATCAATAAACACAATAAGGACATTTCACTTTTTTTGTGGTACTGGCCCTTTAAAATAATTCTTCACACCGAGTGAAAGGATTTCCTATACAGTATTACTCACAGTTCAATGAACGCCAGAGGACAGATAACAATAGAATAGCAATATTCCAGAAATATGTTATTTACGTATATGTGAATTCTCTACACTCATGGCGGAAGCTCAGGCTTTTCCCCACCTTCACTTTCAACTCTCTTATTTACAGAACGGCAACGATACAAGGTTACAGAATAGAATGGCGCAACAGCTGATCACTGCAGTGTTCTGAAAAATGGAGCAAATCTGGAATTGATGAGATCTATGTAATGTTTCATGTACTTACACATCCTTACAGAAATATTGCTGGGATGGAAAGTTTAAACACCATGTGGTGTCCCTTATAATACACTATCGGATAGATGGTCTGGGATAGTAGAGGAGAAGAAAAATAGAATTTTTGCTGCGTAATTGTGATTAACTTTGATAAATAAATGTAAGGTCTTACCATTCAAACACAATCTCTACGTGCCATATCGCGACCAGCGGACCCCACTGTGCTGTCTGCTCAGGACGTGAACTCTCCAGGTGTCACTCCAGTTGAAACTGCTCGTTGTTTTGATGCAGAACGCTCCACCGGCACTTAAATTTATGTCTCTCCTGAGCATCATCGGGTCGTCGTGAATGACTCAAGCGTGTCGTTTTGTGGTCATCCTATGAGCACGTTCTGGCGCACTAGGATGATGTCATCGGGGGGAGGTGCCAGGGCCGCTATGAACAATTTTATTGTTTGGGTATGTGTAGAATGTGTAACTATACTGTGCTGTTTTTTTTTCGTGCTGGTGTTTTTCGTTTCGGCCAGAACGTTCCGATTTGCAGCTTTTAAAAAACGTTAAAATTATGCGCGCAAACGTCGTTCGTAAAAAGATGCGCAAAGATTGAAATACCATCCACGTACCAGCGCACGAATGCATTTGCGCTCACAATGTTGAGTATAGGACGCGCACAGTTCATCACGCTCGCGCAAGTCCATCTGCGTTAAACGATAACGCGCATCGTTTGCGCGAACATTGAAATACGACGTTCAGCGCAAAGACTTTTGCTCCTTGCGCAAATGCGCAGTTGCGCACGCAAAACGCACTACGCAAAGGATGTAATAGGGCCCAATATCGGCTGTGGATTCCAGTGGTAACGTCTCTGACCATGGAGAAGCGAGTCCATTGAGCACATCCCTCTAGTGCAACTATGGAGAAGCAAGTCTCGACTTTCGAAAAGCGAGTTCAACCTAACAACCCGGTCGCTGCTCTACAATCATGAAAAGCCAACTCGATCCCACTCAGAAGACGCCACCAGCGAGTGTCCTTGGGCAAGAGACCTAACGATATGGAGGCGGCGGTGCCTACCTCACAAAATACTTGTACATCTCATAGATTGTAAGTTCCTTTGGGAACAGGAACCCCTGAATCACGCCATATCATCCATGTGTGTGATTCCAATGTATCAACCCCTTGTACAATGATCTAGTAAAGCGCTGCGGAATATGTGGCGCTATATAAATAAAGGATAATAATTAGAAAAAAATAAATAAATTATAAAGCTGGTAGTTTATCCTAAAATGAATCTCGAGCCTCTAGATAATAATCGCGGCAGCATATTGTAACACTTAACCGCGGCCCAAAGTATTGTGCCACAACTTCCAGGAACGTATGTAAATGAGGTGTTTATTGTTTCATTCTGTTTGTTAATCTTTGTTTCTCTTTCGCTTAGCAAAACAAGTTTACGGGTAATGTCTCTGCTTTATGTAACTCCTGTCACATGTTGGTCATTTTAGCAATATTACAAATCAATGTTTTAATGGAAAAATAAGGAAGGAGCACCTCCAGCGCTGCTTGTGCTACCAATGCGTTAACGCGCGTAAATTAACGCTGGTATTACAATCCGAGCGCATTTTTTCATCCGTCAAAAAATAACGCACGTAAAAAAGACGTGCAAAAACGCGCCGCATTAACTCTGCGCGCAGAAATCGATGTGCGGACTGTTTTTTTTACGCGATTCAGCCGATCTGAATTAAGAACCACAATTGTCTCCCGTTCAGCTTTTGCGCCTGTCAAAGTCAATCTGCGCATATATGCTGCAGCAATAATAAAAACACGCACAACTTCTCCATTTTATTGTTTGGGTATGTGTAGAATGTGTAACTATACTTTGCTGTATTTATTTTTCATGCTGGTGTATTTGGTTTGGGTCAGGACGTTCAGATTTACAGTTACCACCAGCTTTTAAAAGACGTTAAAATTATGCGCGCAAACGTCGTTCATAAAAAGTTGAGCATCAATTGTAATACCATCCGCGTACCAGCGCACGAACGCATTTGCGCTCACAATGTTAAGTATAGGACGCGCAAAGTACATTACGCAAAGGGTTCGCGCAGGTTCACCCGCGTTAGACGTTAACGCGCATTTTTTGCGTGGACATTGTAATACGACGTTCTGCGCAAAGGGTTTAACCCCTCGCGTTAATGCGTTTTTGCGCACGCGTTAACGTTTGCCCGAAGACTGTAATAGTGCCCATAAAGTGGTCAGGATGTAAGGCGTGCCCCCACTTTTCCACCCCCTCCCATTCCTGCCAATATGGAGGAAATGTGGGGTGAAGCGGAGGAGTTTCCTCCACTTCACCCAGCGTCACCAGTAGCTGGGATTTTGAATTTTCTGGCTGCCAGTCACCAGATTGGTCACTAGTGATATCATACACAGAGAGCAGTCGACGTCACCCTCTGAGACCAATCGCGTGCGTTTTGCAGAGAGGCAGCGATGGATCAGACCTGTGCATGCGCGTGCAGCTCCGATCCCATCGCTCTACACAGGCGCTACAAAACTTGCTACGTAAACTGTGCGCGTCTCGTAGCACTGCGCAAATTACGTTTCCTAGACTATGCAAGCTGCTTTGGAGCGCCGATTACACAGAAAATCATCAGGGACTTCCAGGTTCAGGAGCCCCTGAGATGAGGAGGAGGAGCTTTGCGTGTCGAGGGACAAAAGGCGACTAAAATCGGCCAAAAAGAAAAAAAATATATATATAAAAATAAAGAAAATAAAGCTCCATTTTTGCCTTTAAATGATTGCACAGAGGCTGCTGACAACATCTGCCCAATTATTCAAGGGCAATAAAAGGGAACTCTTTTATTAAGGGAGATCTTAACCTCTGGTTCCTAATTATTTTAAAGAGCGTTTTTTTCTTATTTTTTAACACGCCTTTTTTATTATTCTTTAAAGGACATTTTTTATTAGTTACAAACATTATAATGCATTCTATTGGTTTAAACACCTATTAGAAGAATAGCAGAGTTCCATGTTTTTTCATTCTGCAGTTCGGCAGAGTTCGGCGGTCAGTCCAGCACTGTTCGGCGGTCTTTGGCATCAACATCTTCGCCGCACTTCGGTGACCCTGTTGTGAATAGTGAATTCACTGCAGGGTCGGCGAATTGGAATCGCTGGTGCGCACCGAACTTTACCAATATAGAAAGCGGTGAAATTCCGGTGCGTTCTGAATAACCCCTTCTGTCCGTGTTCCACATAGAGAGAATGCGGCAATTTATAAATTCAGACCAAAAGCCAAGGAAAACGGCAAATAGTGCCTAGAACCTTTATTACCAGGTTCCCACGCAAAGATATTAAAAAAAGTACATTAAAATCCAGTGGGTATCTTGATACTATCTCACCCACACACTGAGGATATGTACACAAGCCTCACGTCCCGTCCTCACGTCCCCTTCTCGTGTCCTGCTTCCGTATCGCAGCTCGTTCTCATGAAGAAACAGTTGAGAAGGTGACACCGTGGCTGGAAGTTGTCCAGCTCATTCATAGATAAAAGGCCGTGTAAACAAGGTGCACATTTCACTCTGCCGAGCAAGATGTACTGAATATTGATGATTTGTCAACGATCCCCTGTTATCCCCGGAGTATTTACCAGGTAGTAGGAAAAAACGAAATAAAATTGCGAGGACAAACAAAATCCCATGGTTTCCCACTCTGGACTGAGAGGGGTTAACTTGTGCATTGTGCATATCACATTGCTCCCATCCATGAGGACATGATATATACCAGATGTATCAGTATGAGATACACTGTGGCATGTGCACATATCAGTCTGACGCCACTCACAAGGAAACCTGTTTATATGCATATCAGTTTGAGCCCAGCATGGGGCCCTAAGCAGGTTCACATTTTGGGGCCCCTTTTACTGAAGTGACACAATGTATACACAAGACACAATGCCCTGTGAGTGTGTATACATGTGTCACAGAGCTCCACAACTATAAAACTCAGAGTAATGTGCAGTGTGTATGAGCGTATCACAGAGCTCCACAGCAATAAAACTCACAGTAATGTGCAGATTGTATGAGTGTATCACAGAGCTCCACAGCAATAAAACTCACAGTAATGTGCACTGTGTATAAGCGTATCACATTGCTCCACAGCCAGGGCCGCCATCAGGGCATTACGCCACATGCTGCCGTAAGGGGCCCGGGGCCCCGTCGGCAGTGGAGGTGCCCTTTTACAGCTCCGGTATCAGACTCTATGAGTCCGAATCCGGAGCTGACTGTGTCTCTGCTGCAGAAGCCGGAGGAGACACTGTGTCTCCTCCGGCTCCTGGCAGCTTCGCTGGCTGGCTGGGCGGGGCCAAGCAGCGTGCGGGGGCCTCCCAAACATGCTGCTTTGGCTCCGCCCCTCCAGTCAGTGAAGCTGCGCGCCTGAGACAGAGGGCCCGGGCTGAAGAGCAGAAGAGAGAAAATAAAGAAGAGCAGAGGAAAAGAAGAGCTGAAGGAAGAAGGACAGGGAAGGAAGACGGTGGAGTGGTGAGTCAGGGCCCAGCCTAGACCCAAGGCCCAGACCCCAAGGCCCAGACCCAGGGACCAGGCCCCAGACCCCAAGGCCCAGACCCGGGGACCAGACCGCAAGGCCCAGACCCAGGGACCAGACCCCAAGGCGCAGACCCAGGACCCAGACCCCAAGACCCATGGCCCAGACCCCAGGGCCCAGACCCAGGGCCCAGACCCCAAGGCCCAGACCCAGGGCCCAAACCCAGCGCCCAGACCCCAAGGCCCAGCCCCAGGGACCAGACCCAAGGGACCAGAGCCCAGACCCAGGGCCCAGACCAGACCCCAAGGCCCAGAGCACAGACCCCAGGGCCCAGACCCCAAGACACAGACCCCAAAGCCCAACCCCAAGGCCCAAACCAGAACCAGGGCCCAGCCCAGGGACCAGGCCCAGACCCCAGACCCAAAGGCCATCATATACAGCCGGTTACTGTGAGATTTATTGCTGTGGATTCTGTGATACGTTCATACATACCACACATTACTGTGAGTTTTATTGCTGTGGATTCTGTGATACACTCATACATACTGCACATTACTGCGAGTTTTATTGCTGTGGTGCTATGTTATGTTATATATATATTTTTTTTTTTGGAAGGGGGAGAAAAGCTGTTAGAGGTTGAGGGAGTGCCGGGGGGGCATCGTGAGGTTCAGTAAGGGGCCCCATCATTTCTGATGGCTGCCCTGTCCACAGCAGTAAAACTCACAGTAATGTGTGCTGTGTATGAGCGTATCACAGAGCTCCACAGCAATAAAACTCACAGTAATGTGCGGCGTTTATGATCATATCACAGAGCTCCACCGCTATAAAACTCACAGTAATGCACGCTGTGTATGGCGCATCACACAACTCCACAGTAATAAAACTCACAGTAATGTGCGATGTATGAGTGTATCACACAACGCCACAGCTATAAAATTCCCAGTAATGTGCAGTGTGTATGAGTGTATCACAGAGCTCCACAGAAGTAAAACTCACAGTAATGTGCGGTGTTCATGAGCGTATCAGAGCTCCACCGCAATAAAAGTCACAGTAATGCGCAGTTTGTATGAGAGTATCACACAATGCCACAGCAATAAAATGGAGTAATGTACAGTTTAATGTTAAAATAAATATTAAAATAAATTATATATTAAAAATACATTTAAATATATAAGAATATATATTAAAAAACTAAAATATATATGATACAATGAATTTACTAAAATAAATATATTATTGAAACATACAAAAATAAGCTAAAATATTAAAGTAAATATATTAAATAAATATAACAGTATATATAGACAAAATATTAATTATAAAAATATATCATTGTTACCCCATCTTCTTCTTTCTTTTTTTGGAAGGAGGGGGCTGTCTCCCAGGTCTTCCGGTGGTAGAGGGGGATGGTCCATTGATACAGCGTCCATTCATCTGGGCTGATGTCCCCCAAATCCCTGGTGGTCTGAGTGTCCATGGAAGTGCAATGGGATATGTGCTTCCATTGATCTCAGACCGCAAAGCATTAGGCTTGTGCACCGATTTTTTTTTTCGGTTCGATTCGGTTCGTATTTGTTCGGATGTTTAAACTTTTCGATTTGGCTCGTTTCGACCGATTTCTGTTTCGATTCGGTTCGGTTCGGCTCGTTTTTCGTGTACATTTTTTTTTCGGAATATCGACCATTTTTCGTATTTTCGTGTCACTTTGCTCGTTTTTTGTATCGACTTTTTGGAAATTTCGGAAATTTTCGTTTTTTCAGAACGTCTGTTCTCCTCGTTTCAAAGTGTCTACGATAATTCTGGCGATTCTATCGTGTTTTTTTTTATTAAATAAAGATCCTTTTTTTTCTTATGAATAATTGAATATACATTTCACAACTTTATTTAATCATATTAAAATGGTATGAAAGCCAAGGAACAAAAAAAATGAACAAAACGATTTAAAAAACGCTAAACTGACCCGAATGCCACAAGAAACAAGTGATACGCATTTACAAATACAAAATTTACAGAATCAGCGATATAACCGATAATAGTTAAATATACGATTTCCAGAATTACCGAAATGGAACCAAAATCACGAATGGAACCGAAATCATGAATAGAGCAAAAATAAATTTCGATTTGACACATTTCAAGTCCATTCGAAAAATCCGAAAATTTTTCGTTTCAGCTCGGAAAACTTTTCGGATCTATCGGTTTTCGGGTCCGCCCGATTCGGAAATTCGGCCGAATCCGAAGACACGAATCGGGAAATTTCGTGAAAATTCCGAAATTCCGAAACCCGAAACGCACATCCCTACAAAGCATCTCCCGCATTGGACTCTCAGTAAATCCAAGTGGCAACACTCTGAATTCACTATTCACTGCAGAGTCGCCGAAGACCACCGAAGACCGCCAAAGACCGCAGAACTGACCGCCGAAGTAACCACCGAACATGCCGGACTGCAAAAAAATCCAAACAGACCTCTGCTATTCTTCTAATAGGTGTTTAAGCCAATAAAAAGTGCATGAAAATGTGTCTAAATAATAAAAAAGATTGTTTAAAAAATAATAAAAAAGGTCCGTTATAGAATATTAAAAAAACGGCTTTTAAAAAAAATTGGGAATCAAAAGTTTCATCTAAAAAACACAAAAAAATACAAAATGTCTTTTTTCAGCCTATGTAACTATGTAAACTATGTAAAAAATGAATAAGTAAAAAAGTTTTTTTTGCTGAAAATGAAAAGAATAAACGGTTAAACATAAAAAAAATATATATTATTGTTTTACATTGAATTCTATGGGATTCGCCTGTTTAAACCTGTCGAACTGAACCACAGAAAATCAGGTCATTGCGCTGACATTTTGGTCCAGTTCAGCATTCTGTGAATAGATTAACCATTACTTCTCTATGGATCAATTTCGCTGCTGCCGAAGATCGCCGAACTGTACCGCATTTCGCTGTCAATTCGCCAGTATTTGGCGAATTGACAGCTTTCTGAACAGATGAACTGCCACGACATTGCACAGTATGTTGAAATTCACCGTTCGGTGCCTTTCGGTGGCATTTTCGGTCCTTTCTGTATCACCCCTGTGGTAACTGTTACGAACCCAAAGAAATGACCGACTTATAAAATGTTGCAGAGAAACAGGATTTTAAAGAAACGGTATAAGAGCCTTTTCTTCATTTCTGTGTATCACGATGCATAAATATGAATAACGGAGGTAATTATATAACATATTGTAAAAATATAAATCTGCATAATGCTATACTTGTATAATATAAGCCAGATGACGGCGCACACATGCTTACTGTTTCCAAACACGCAGAACACTCTGCTTCTGCTTTACTATTACTTGTATGACATGACTGAAATCAGCTAATAATTGTTATTTGTAAACATTTTCATTAAATCCCACTTGACATTTTTGTAGCTAGTGTGTCATTCCCATCTGGAATCAATCGAGCACTATGATTTCCAAAATATCAAGTAGCATATGGCAAAGCTAATACATGTGTCTATGATTAGTATTTTTTTCCCCTCATCTAGCAGGTACATCCCGTCCCGAACCACTTCGCTCGGCCAATGATCCGATGCTATTGGTTCCTTGTACCCGCACCCCCAACTCTCGCCTTCAGGACTTCTCCGAGCTGCCCCCTTCCTATGGAAATCCCTCCCTGCAACATCAGACTCTCCCCGTCTCTCCAGTCCTTCAAGAAGTCTCTGAAAACACATAACTTCAGAGAAGCCTATCGGCTCACCCTACATTTCATGCACCTTCCCCCCCAGCCCACACACTGTCACATACTCAGCTATTCATGCTCACATAATGTGCCCCCCTTCTCCTCTTAGATTGTAAGCTCTTGAGCAGGGTCCCCTCTCTCCTACTGTTCTGTGTGTAATGTGTATGTTATATGTTATATGTATATTTGTTATTCTGCCTCCCATTGTACAGCGCTATGAAACTTGTTGGCGCTTTAGAAATACTTGTAACTGTAACTATTAACAGAACTCTAACAGGGTTATTCAAAGAGAATCGAAAAGCCACCGCAAGTTCGGTGACTTTTCGTTCTCTTCAATTCGGTGCGATTTGGCGATCCCATTTCGGCAACCCTGCGGTGTATTCAGCAAGCACCACAGGGCCGTCGTAATGCAGGGAACAACCGCCGCAAACCCGCCAAAAACGTACCGCAAAACGAGGGCGAACGCACACCGAAACCGCCAAAAACATCTGGATTAACCCGCCGAAGACGCCGGAGAAACCCGAGCAGGAGCCGAATCACAGCGCAGAGCAGCCGCCGGAAAAAACCCGACACCGCAGACGAATGGAGTGAAAAAAAAACCAGTACGCTTGAATGTTTGAAGAGTAAAACGCTGTTTGCAAAGAAACTACAGAACGAAAATGTCTGGAACTTACATATAAGATCCAATGAATGATAATAAAAAGGGCTGTTAAAGAATAATTTTTTTTTTAAGAAATCGGCAAAAAGTTTTGGGCAAAAAAATCCCGAAATTGCTTAAAATATCCCAAAAAATCGATAAATAAAGAGAAAATGTCTGAAATCTTCATCCAATAAATGATAATAAAAAGGGCTGTTACAGAATAAATGAAAAACGATTTAAATTAGTTTTTTTTAAAAATCGGCAAAAACTTTTTGGCAAAAAAATCCCAAAAAATGCTTAAAAGATCCCAAAAAAATCTATAAATAAAGAGACTTTTTACTGCAGAATATTATAATAAACGATTTATTAGATAATGAATTAAAACGGGAATATTTTTCATATTGAAGCCGATGGGATTCGCCTGAATAAATCTGCCGCATGAAGCAACCGAATGGCACGGCATTTCGGCAACTTTTCACTGCTGGTTTTTGTTATAGACCAGGGGTTGGCAAACTACGGCCCGCGGGCCACATGCGGCCCGCCACCGAGTTTTTTGCGGCCCGCCAACCAGCAGCGTTCTTCTACTCCCCGAGGCGAGCGGCTGCTGACATGCAGCTTGGCCGCTCGCCTGGGATGGGAACCACCTGACCAGCGCGCGATCTCACGAGAACACGGCTGGTCATGTGCTTCCCATCCCCGGCGAGCGGCGAAACTGTATGCCAGCGGCCGCTCGCCTCGTGAGTAGAAGAACGCCGGCAGATGTGGAGCCTGGGGCCACAGAGGAGGTGAGAGCTGGGGGCATTACATACCCATATGAGCTGGGGGCAGTATATATCCATATGAGCTGGGGCAATACATACCCATGTGAGCTGGGGCCAATACATACCCATGTGAGCTGGGGTCAATTTATATCCATATGAGCTGGGGGCAATATATACCCATATGAGCTGGGGCAGTATATATCCATATGAGCTGGGGGCAATACATACCCATGTGAGCTGGGGTCAATACATACCCATGTGAGCTGGGGGCAATTTATATCCATATGAGTTGGGGGCAATATATACCCATATGAGCTGGGGCAATATATACCTATATGAGCTGAGGCAATATATACCCATATGAGCTGGGGGTCAACATACCCATATGAGCTGGGGACAATATATACCCATATGAGCTGTTGGCAATATATACCCATGAGCTGGGGGGCAATATATACCCATATGAGCTGGGGACAATATATACCCATATGAGCTGGGGCAATATATACCCATATGAGCTGGGGGTCAACATACCCATATGAGCTGGGGACAATATATACCCATATGAGCTATGGGCAATATATATCCATATGAGCTGGGGCAATATATACCCGTATGAGCTGGGGGCAATATATATCCATATGAGCTGGGGGGCAATATATATCCATATGAGCTGGGGGCAATATATATCCATATGAGCTGGGGCAATATATACCCGTATGAGCTGGTGGCAATATATATCCATATGAGCTGGGGGGCAATATATATCCATATGAGCTGGGGCAATATATATCCATATGAGCTGGGGCAATATATATCCATATGAGCTGGGGGGCAATATATATCCATATGAGCTGGGGGCAATATATATCCATATGACCATAACTGTGTTGAACGAACTGGGTTGGTGTGGAACAAGATGGCAGGTGTAACAACCGATGGAGCGTGTGCTTTGACTGGGAAAAACGTAGGTCTGGTGAAGTTGATGACTAATAAAATTAAAGAAGAACATCCTGACCATACACTCTTACCTCTCCACAGTGTCATCAATCAGGAAAGTCTGTGTAAAGCTGCGTTGAATATCAAGCATGTTATTGACCCAGTTGTCAGTGTGATAAACTTCATCAGAGCCAGGGCACTTAACCACAGGCAGTTTGAGGCACTGCTTGAAGATTTGTAAACTAAAGCGGCCCCCGATAACAATAACGTTTTCAATGTGGCCCTCCGTAGAAAATGTTTGCCCAACCCTGTTATAGACGACGCTATGGGGGTTTCACTGCTCTCGAACAGGCACCGAACAGGCACCGTATGTGCAGGCAATTCGCCAGGATTTGGCGAACTGCCTGCTCTCTGCCTCTGGATAGCCAAATGGCCAAGAAAGGTAACCGAACGCTGAATTTCAGCATTCGGTTACCTTTCGGCAGCCATTCAGATCTCTTTGAATAACCCTGTAAGTTTAAGGTTGCAGAGAAGGGAGCGTAACGACAATATGACTTATTTAATGATAAAATATTTCATTCAACATTTTGTCTTGATAATTTTGGGGCCTTGCCAGCGTGAGCTGAAATATGGCGGCTCCGCTCATACCCAGTGTCCGTGTTGGGACTGGTCGCTGTTGTATTGTAATGCATGTGTTTCTCTGTGATGACACATAGCGCAGTGTGTTGCATGACCTGCAGGGGTCAGGAGAGGTTGTCTGGCTTGATAAGGAAGAAAGCATTGTTGAAGTTTAATCAAGCAGTCCTTGGTTCCTTCACACCACGTGCTATACAAGTGCCCCCCTCAGCAGAGACCACGTCCAACGCGCCAACATAGCCTGTGTTTCTGTCTGAAAATGCTTGTGCATTTAGACTGCAACATTGTATTATTAGCTTAATCATGTTTGCAACTATGCATTCCATTTGTAGCTGCACTTTAATAATTATAAGAGTTATGCAAAGAGCGCCGAACTTGACACCGAAGGGCACCGAACAGTGAAACTGTCCCATAGAGAAGTAATGGTTAATCTATTCACAGAATGCCGAACTGCACCGAAATGTCAGTGAAATGCCCAGATTTTCAGTGAGTCCGTTTGACGGATTTAACCACTTCGCTGCGGAGGACGCGCTCAGCGTTCCTCCCGCAGGAAGGGTTGGCTGTGGAGGACGCGCTGAGCACGTCCTCCCTTCGCAGCCAGCAATTGGCTGGATTCCGGCTGATCGCTGTGCCCCCGGAGCGGGCTGACATCCTTCATGTCAGCCCGGCACTCCAGGACCGCCGTGGACACAATAGATGTCATCGCGGTGGCGAAATTACATCTAATTCAGGTGCCCCTCCCCCGCGAGTGCGGAGGAGGCGCCTGAAAGGGGGGGTCCTTCAGAGCTCTCTCCCTCCCGATCGCCGGGGGCTTAAGCTTAATGTCAGGCACCATTTGGAAGGGCACAGCCTGCCCTTCCAAACGGTACCTGGCATTAACCCCTTGGGGGCCGGATCACGATTCGGCGCCGAAAGTGCCGGATCGTGATCTTCTCCCGAGGCTGGCCGACATCTTGGATGTCGGCCAAGCTTCCGGGAACTCCCCCTGACGACTGACGTCATCGTGCATAGCGCGATGACGTCAGTCTTGGAGTTAACCCCTTGCTGTCACGAATGGTGGAGATAGGGGGTTCATTGTAACCCCCTATCTCCCAATCTGTGGCAGCTAGGGGTTAATGTTTGACAACGTTGGATCGGCCAGAGCATGGCCTTTCCAACGATACCAAACATGACCATGTAAAAAGTTTCTTTTAAAAAAAAAAAAAAAAAAAAAACATATAAAAAATAATAATAATAAAAAAATAAGTTTTTTTTTAAATTTGTTTTGTTAATGCACCAATATTGTTCCCATTTAATTTATAATGTGTACAATGATGCTGCACTAACGATTTTTGTATCGGGTGCGTTTGTTAAAAATTGCATAAGTTTTCCCCAACAAAAATGTAACGAGACCCCATCTCTAATTTTTTTAACAAGCACACCCCATACAAAATATAACCGCAATTGCTTGCATGTTAAAATGTGAAAAAAAACACTTTACACGTTGTAAATGATTGAAAATTCAAATTTTATTGCATTTTTTGTTATAATATACAGACAGGACATGACGTATACTTATAATAATTACATATTATGAATCTACCGAGTCTGACGGAAAGAACGATATATAATATGTCTGGGTCATATACTAAAATAAGCCTTCAAAACACGTTTAAACATGATGAGCAAAACCGGTAAAAATGACCTCAGCACACAGGCGGGAAATGCCTCAGCAGCGAAAGGGTTAAACGGGCGAATCCCATAGGATTCAATGTAAAAAAATATTGTCATTTTTAATTATTTTTTTTCATTCAACCATTTATTATTTTCCTTTTCAACAAAAACAGGGTTATTCAAAGAGATGCCTGTTCGAGGGCAGTGAATCCCCATAGAGAAGCAATGCTTCGGCTATTCAGAGAACAAAAAACAGCTGTGAAAAGTTGCCGAATTGCCCTGCCATTCGGTGGCTTCATGCGGCAGATTTATTCAGGTAAATCCCATAGGCTTCAATGACAAAAATATTCCCGTTTTAATTCAATATCTAATAAACCGTTGATTATAATATTCTGCAGTAAAGAGTCTCTTTATTTATAGATTTTTTTTTTAGGATCTTTTAGGCATTTTTCAGTGTTTTTTTGCGGAATTTTTTTTCTTTAAACGTGTTTTCTTTTTTCTGTAACAGCCCTTTTTATTATCATTCATTGGATCTTATATGTAAATTTCAGACATTTTCGCTCAGTAGTTTATTTGCAAACAGCGTTTCAATTTTGACACTTTCAAGCGTACTGGTTCGGTGACTTTTCGTTCTCTTCAATTCGGTGCGATTTGGCGATCCCATTTCGGCGACCCTGCGGTGTATTCCGCAAGCACCACAGGACCGTCGTAATGCAGGGAAAAGCTGCCGAAAACCCACCGAACACTCACCACAAAACCCGGCGAATGCACACAAAACCCACAAAAATATCTGGACTGAACACGCCGGAGAAACCCGAGCAGCCACCAATCAGAGCGCAGAGCAGCCGCCAGAAAAACCCGACACCGCAGATGAATGGAGTGAAAAAAAAACCAGTACGCTTAAATGTTTGAAAAGTGAAACACTGTATGCAAAGAAACTACAGAACGAAAATGAATGATAATAAAAAGGGCTGTTACAGAAAAAAGGAAAAACGATTTAAAGAAAAAACAGGGAAAAAAAATGTTTGCAAAAATATCACAAAAAATGCCTAAAAGATCCTAAAAAATCTATAAATAAAGAGACTTTTTCCTGCAGAATAAAATAATAAACGGTTTATTAGATATTGAATTAAAACCAGAATATTTTTAACATTGAAAACCTATGGGATTCACCTAAATAAACTTGCCGAATGAAACCACTGAACATCAGGGCATTTCACTGCCATTTTTCTGCTGTTTGGTGTTCTCTGAATAGATTAACCATTACCTCTATGGGGATTTGCACTGCCTTCAAACAGCACCGTACTTGCTGGCAGTTCGCCAAACTTGTGTGTGAGCATATCACTGAGCAGTGGTGTACTTAGGGGAGTGGCGGGGTGCGGGCTGCCCCAGGTACCAGTGATTATTGGGGTGTCATTAGGGGATACTAGGAGGTGCCACTGTCACTGTGTGTCAGCTTTGAGCTGTGTTCTCAAACAACGAGCAGCAGAGTAGGACATTTGCATATGGAATAAAATCGAATAGAATAAAAATCCCCCTCTCCTCCCTCCATAGCTCCTCACCTGCCCCGCAGCAGCTCTAGGAGAGGGGAGGGGGATGTGATTTGTGTGCAGAGAGAGAAGATGACAGTAAACGGCAGGTAAAGGGGGGGTATCAGCAGAATATGAAGCCCTATCTGCTTACTGCTGTTTAAAGTGGACCTTTCCTTAACCAGCACTGCAGTGATAGAAATTTGTCATTGAGCTGCCTGGCTCCTGGTGAGGCTGCGTGCGTGCAGGTCACGTGGTCCGGCCAGTCAGGTGGTACTGAGTCTCAGTACCATCTGACTGGCTGAACCACGTGACACGCACGCACGCAGCTGCCTGCCCTTTCGTTAACACGGACTCTCACTCTATTCTGGACTGAACACCCACCGGGAAGGGAATCAAAGCCATGGTGCACCCTCTGGCAGTGGCACCCCACTGCTGACAAGATGGCTCCACGCACAGGCACAGCCGCGATCCTAACGTGGCCTGGAGGGACCTCCTGCTGAGTCCGTACACAGTCCCTGCTGACTCTGCACACAGCCCTACCGCGGACAGAGGCCAGTAAATATAGAATAAATAATTGCTGTGCTCACATTCACTCGGTTTGCTGGGAGTTTTATTGCAGTGGATTATGATGCACTAATACACACCGCACATTGCATTGCTGGGAGTTTTATTGCTGTGAATTCTGATACGCTGACACACACCACACATTGCATTGCTGGGAGTTTTATTGCAGTGGATTCTGATGCACTCATACACACCGCACATTGCATTGCTGGGAGTTTTATTGCAGTGGTTTCTGATGCACTCATACACACTGCACATTGCATTGCTGGGAGTTTTATTGCTGTGGATTCTGATACGTTGACACACACACCGCACATTGCATTGCTGGGAGTTTTATTGCTGTGGATTCTGATACGCTGACACACACCAAACATTGCATTGCTGGGAGTTTTATTGCTGTGGATTCTGTGATACACACTGCACATTACTGTGAGTTTTATTGCCCTGGAGCTCTGGGATACGCTAATACACACTGCACATTACTGTGAGTTTTATTGCTGTGCAGTTCTGTGATATGCTCCTACACAATGCACATTTCTATGGGTTTTATTGCTGTGCAGCTCTGTGATACGCTCATATGCAGTGCACGTTTCTGTGGATTTTATTGTTCAACCAATTAGAGCGGCTGTGATCCAGTATACTTGACATGCGTGGCTGTTCTTTGTAAAAATGCTTGAATTTATACATTTCAAATTTTTATTTATCTCAATAGATACATTTGAAATGGTATACAAAATATACAAGTAGGCACTTGGTATCCACTTTTAATATAAAGAGAGGAAAAGGCGGAGCTCTAAGAGGAAAAGGTGGAGCTTAAAGAGGAAGGGTGGGGATTAACCAGGAAGAGGTGTGCCCTTGACAGGAAGGGGTGCGTCAAATTTAAATTAGGGGGTGCACGAGTTTAGTCAGGCCTAGGGCAGCACAAAACCTAAATACACCACTGAAGGTAACCGTACCCTGAATTTCAGGGTTCGGTTACCCTTCGGCCACAATTCGGAGCTGTTTGAATAACCCTGTGAGTGAGTAGGTTTTAGCACTATGGTTCCCATCTTTTATGTTTAAGGTCTCTTAAGGGATTCAGGATCGGAGGGGCGATAGGGTGGCCAGCTAACAACCCAGAGGCCTTATATCCTGAGCCAGGTTGGCTCTGCCCCATGTGTATTGCAATTATTTGTGGATATGTATGATATTTTATCCGATGGGTCACGCTATGATGTATCTTCTCTATTTTATTTGAGGACGACACTAAGAGAAGACTGGTCTGAAGTATTCCTGGGACTATGACCCTCTGATAGGAACATTATCATCGCTAGTCACTACATCTTTTTTATTGATTTTTGAAATACACAGGGTTATCCAAAGAGATCCGAATTGCTTGAGAAAGGTAACCGAACGCTGAAAATCAGTGTTCGGTTACCTTTCCTGACCATTCGGCTATCCAGAGAGTAAGCAATTCGCCAAATCCTGGCGAATTGCCTGCACATACGGTGCCTGTTCGGTCCCTGTTCGAGGGCAGTGAAATCCCCATGAAAAAGCACTGCTTCGGCTATTCAGAGAACACAAACCAGCAGTGAAAGGTTCCCCTAATGCCCTGCCATTCAGTGGTTTAATTCGGCAAATTTATTCAGGAGAATCCCATAGGCTTCAATGTTAAAAATATTCCCGTTTTAATTCAATATCTAATAAACCGTTTATTATAAAATTCTGCAGCAAAGAGTCTCTTTATTTATAGATTTTTTAGGATACTTTAAACATTTTTCTGATTTTTTTAAAAAAAATTTAAAAGTCCGATTTTTTTTTTTTTTTTCAGTTTACTTATTTTTTCTGTAACAGCCCTCTTTATTATCATTCCCTGGACCTCCTGTGAAAATTTCAGACATTTTCGCTCAGTAGTTTCTTTGCAAACAGCGTTTCTTTTTCACACATTCATACAAATGGTTTTGCTAATTTATTCACTGCCTCCTCTACGTCACAGCTGCTTCGGCTCTGTGTGATTCGGCTCCTGTTCGGCTCCTGTTTGGGTTTTTCGAAGGTTAATCCAGATGTTTTTGCTTGTTTTCAGCGTGCATTCGGTTAGTTTTCGTCAGGTTTGCGGCAGCTTTTCCCTGCAATTCGGGGACCCTGTGGTGTTTGCTGAATACACCGCAGGGTCACCGAAATGCAATCGGCAAAAGGAACCGAATTGAAGAGAACGAAAAGTCACCGAACGTGCGGTGACTTTTCGAATCTCTTTGGATAACCCTGACAGTGCCTGTTCGACGACAGTAAAATCCCCAACAGCTTAACCTTATTAATGCAATTGCCAAATTGTGGCGAGCTGCACTGTATTACGCCTTTCAATTCCCCTGTATTTGCTGAATTGTCAGTTAAGTGAAAAGACGAACTGCCACAAAATTCACTGTTCGATGCAATTTTGGTGGCAAGGTCGGTGCTTAGTGAATAATCCCTTTTGATTGTATGTACTTTGTTTCTGTCACTTCACAATGATCTGTGGGAAAAGGGAAATGTTTTACCTGATCATTATAGGTTAATGGATTTCTTATAATTAACACCTCATGTTCACGGCAAGGAACATAGTGACTTCTGAACTTTTTCTAGGCTAAATCCATGTCTGCTAAAATGAGCATTTTTGTTAATTTACAAACATGATTTATTTTCTGGATTATTAATATTTAAAAGGTTACTCTGTTGAAAAACAGAATTCCCTTTTTTGCCCACAACAAGTTGCACAGATACTGATACTGATTATATTTTTTCCCCTTTTTTGGTGATTTTACTCACCTTTTGTCCTTCGCCGTGCGCTGCTCCTCCTCTTCAAGTTGGAGACTCCTAAACCTAGAAGTCCCTGAAGCCTTTCTGCGTAATTTGAGCTCCAATGCAGCTTGCATAACGAAGGAACCGCTAATTACGCAGTGCAACAGGACTTTAATTACCCAAGTTCTGTAGCACCTGCGCAGAACGATGGATCGGAGCGGCACGGCTCCCTCTCTGAGAACGACCGATACTACGTCTGGTGTCAAAGAGAGTAATGTCGGCCGCTCCCTGTGTGTGACATCACTAGTGACCGATCTGGTGACTGGCAGCCGTGAAATGAAAAAATCTCAGCTGCTGTGACGCTGGGAAACTCCTCCACTTCACCCCGTGATTTCCCCAGAACAGGGCCAGAGGTGGGAGAACGGGGGGCACTCCTCACATCCTGACTAATTTGAAACTATAAATTGATCAGAATGAGTAGAGTGTCTCCTTAAAAGATGAGTTTATTGGATTTGGCACACACACACACACACCTCGCCCAAGTCTTCCCAACTCCAATTATCCAAGGCTAGAAGATGAAGGTCATTCTGGATGGATTTCCTTAAGGAGTCATTTTATTTGAAATAATGTGGACTAATTTCGGCTCTATCACGGAGCCATTTGATGCTTGACAAAGGCTCTCGGATACAGCCGAAATGTTGCAGAATTAGTTCAGTTAAAATCCATCCAGTCTCTGGATTCCAGAGAAACCGCCATCTTCTTTCCTGTGATGATTATATCAAGGCTTTTTTGTTGCCATGTGGAACCTGGTTATGGAGTCTTGGAGATATAGAATGTGTGTCTGATGTTCCTGTACTTCCTTGTATTCCCAACTCCAAACATGGCGGGCCTAACTCTCCAACATATGCCCAACCCAGCCTATGGAGTGAATACTATACGCAAGGGGCCGATCCTTTGCTTCCTGCCTCTGGTTATGCCCCTATATACTCCAGGAGAGAATACCAACGGTGGCACAAGGCATCATCTCCTTCACTCATTTTTGTTTCGGAACAATTATGAGTCAAGTTGCTGTTAAAGCTGCTGACTTGCAATGGAGTCGGGTATTTGGAAGCTGCAAAGACTTAAAGGCTCTTTGCATATTTTAATCTATGGAGCTTCATATTTCCCACCGAGCTGGTGATTTTCTCAGGCAAACATGAGCCCATGACTGATGAATGAATGATGGAGCCCTTATTATTATTTACATCATTTATATAGTGCCAACAGCTCATAGGAGCTTACAGTCTAGAGGGATTGAGGTAGGACCAGGGGAATTTTACTGGATGTCAGGAATCATTAGTGCCAGTGGTTTGGGAACGGTGGGGCAATAGAAGCGGCTTCAATCATGTGTGAATCGGTGAGCAGAGGGATGAGTTGTATCAGTGATGTGGTACAATAATATGAAGAGATGGGTTTTGAGGGATTTCTTGAATGACTGAAGATCAGGGGAGAGTTTGATAGGGCGAGGCAAGTCATTCCACAGGACCGGAGCTGCCCTTGAGAAGTCTTATCGGGTGAAATACGTTTTGGTACACACTGATGATTTTACTTGCATCCTAAAGGACAATTCTTTTATTCCGTTGTTTTATATTACATTTTTAGTTTTTTATTGTTTTTAACCTGGCCTCCACTTTAAGGTTTTTTCTCCGATAAGAATACTCTATGGGAAGATATACTCCATATTACGAATCGAGTCATCCGGGATTACAGCACACTTCCAGGCACCACCGTGAAAGAGGTCCAGCACCGGCACTAAAGATGCCGAATGGGCATCACATGAAACTAAACCCCATCTTAGGCTCCAGCTGCGTGAGTGCGATGCAAGCTTCTATATCTTTGCTATTTATCCAGGACGTACTCCCCTATGTGAATTTTCTGTTCTGTTTGTGTCTTGGAGGAAAAAAGGACACCACAGGAGAGTCACTCTTTATATGACCAACTGCGTTTCAACTAGAGCCAGTTGGGAAGGCTCTGTATTGTGTGAGTGTGATACCTACCATTCGCCCTTTTTTCAGATCTTTAGACGTCTCTAGACGTGCAGTACAATATTGCGCTATTGTGATTTTATTTCTATTTTGAGGTTCCCCTTGACAACCAGGAGGATCTCTCAACTCCAGATCATGCGTATTCCTGGAAGCGTTACAACACTGGCGTAGAACACCATGCCACATACTTCTACAAGTACTCCAAGTGCTACACAGGACTTTTTGTGCTTGCAAACGTGAGCCCCCGAGTTTGCTCTTCCACCCATACGTTTTAACAGTCAGGACTTTTCCACTTGTGTCTTTTCCACTTTTTCTCGGTGTGTAGTCCGATGATACTTGATCTATCATGACATTTTTACAGAACATCAGCAGGTGGTGCTTATAAGCGGCCTGTACGGAACGTCATTATTCAGACACAATGGAAGCCTCAGTAGGCGACCTTCTGTATTTCTCAATCGAGCATGGAATTTAACTGGCGATAATCAAGTCATCGTTTTACTACGAACGAAAAAAGTGTCACGTCCTGAGCGTCCTGGGAGAACCGAATCTTGCTCAGTGTTCTATTCCCAGAATACTTGATCTGAATGTCAAACCAAAGGCATTTTTTCCCCCAACTAAAACATGTGGAGAAGTTTAGCATTATACGGCATGGATGGGATTTAAACAACCACATGTCCTTTAAACAATGGGGCCGAGCAAATAATAGTTCTTATTTACAAAGAGCTAATGGAAATCAGGCAACGGAAACGAACACATCAAAGGGAAACATTCAGCCAAACACATCGGGACATTTACATTGGAACACAGCCTTAGGTAATGGTCTGACTTTGTTTCATATAAGTGCAAGATGGCATACAATTTTATTATTTCTTTAGTATTCCTTTATGAGATATGACATTTGCAATGGACCATGCTGGCAAACTGGACTTTCCAACTCATCATGATACAACGATTGATTGTGAGGACAAAACTGATGTCTTTAGCAGCAAATAAAGGCTCCATCGCATTCCTTCCATTAAAAAAGACTGATTGATGGTTTTCGACAAGGACCAGTCTAAAACTATGAATTTTTATATAAACGTTTGTAAATGTGCTGATCTGAAATCAAATGGGCTTGTTTTCCGGGACAGTATTCAGCATTGTGTCACAATAATCAGTGTTTAAAAACTAGAACGGTGTGCACAGTGCCAGGTGGTGACTGCGAAAGCCAGGAAAGTCCTGTCATGCGTTAAAAGAGGGATTAGTTCTCATGAAACAACATTTTACATCTCTATAAAGTAATGGTAAAGACCCCAGCCTGAATACCCAGTGCTGTTTTAGGGACTTGTATTGATGAAGAATATTATGAAGTTGGAGAAAGTGCAGAGGCAGCTACTGTAAGACTTTTAAAGAGTTAATACCTCTGCCTTAGACAAAGTGCATTACTCAGCTGCTCAGCCTTGTTCTTGCTGCACATCACGTACAGATAAAATATGTCACACAAGCACTACAACAGACAACGTGCGCACGTACACTCCTGCGAAAAGTCTTGTTACGTAATGACCCCTCCCCTTCTCTTCTCGCTTCAATAAAACATGTGTACAAGCTCTGAGCAGACGCTCAGTTTTGAAATCACATTGTGTGTGTGTCTCATGTCTGCATCTCTGATATCGGAAAAGACGCCACTGGGGGGGGGGAGTCAAGATACCAGCGGTCGCAGGGTCCGGATACGGTTCACAAAACATAGATGTATCGACTCAAGGAGGGTAGAGGTTCTTATGTAACAATAGGGTCGATTTCCTATTGTATCAACTGCAAAGCTAAGAAAAGGAATGGAAGATTATTATTATAAAAAAACAAACAAAAAGTATTCGAAGAGGGGATAACAATATATTGTGCAAACACATACTATACAAGTGAGAGAAATAGTTAATTATAGAAAGAATAATAAAATATGGAATTCTCTGTTACATTTGGAATTAGACCTTGATTTAATTCGGCCGGATAGTGTAATCGGCACATTTTTCTGCCATTTTTTGGTTTGGGAGATTCAAAACCAGATTTACTGGCATTTCGATATCCGATAATGGCTCGGCTCAAATATCGGCTCTCGCGGCTATACTTTTAATGGAAACATCGGCTTTAGTGATACAATTTGAATTTAGCGGTTTGCCGATTATACATTTTTAAAATTTATGCTTATATATTAAACGGCCTTGATACAATTGCTCCTGGAAAAGAAAAAAGAAAAAAACACAAATAGCGCAATACAGTTAATACATAGATTAATCAGTAGATGTATCACGGGATCCCCCCGAAAACCAGATATCGGTCCCTATATACAGAGGCCTGTCTACTCTTCCGATCCTTGAATGGTCGGCACTTCGTACCATTAGAGGAGCTAATTTCAGGGACTCGATATTAACACAGACAGCAATGATCAGGAAAGCATACAAGAATGGTCCACATACACACCGAGTCAGAAACAGGACTGGTTCGCATACAAGCTGAGTCAATAACAAGAATAGTTCTCATACAAGCCAAGTCAAAAACAGGAGCGGTTCTCAGACAAGCCAGGTCAGTAACAGGAGCGGTTCTCGGACAGGCCGGGTTGACAACAGGAGCAGTTCTCAGACAGGCCGGGTCGGTAACAGGAGTGGTTCTCAGACAGGCCAGGTCAGCAACAAAAGTGGTTATTTTACAATCCGGGTCAGCAACAAGAGTGGTTCTCATACAATCCGAATCAATAACAACATCAAGTAATCAGCAATAGAATCAGTGAATCGCAGAAGTCGAATCAATAGCACTGGGGGAAGTAACTCCACGACAGGGCAATGAGCCAAATGTGCCATCTGCATTTAATCCCGGTGGCTCTGCATCATAATGCCCCGCCCCACCTCCTAAATACCCACGCGACCTCCTGGAACCGGCGCATCGCCTGGCACATGGCCAAGTATCGGTGCGACTGCCGCTGTTGGGTGCCGGGACCCCCTGGAGCGGCCTGCAGCCCCCCTGGAACAGCGGACTTGACAAGACGATGGTCAACAGAAACAGTGAGAAATAATTATGGTGGACACTCACATCTTCCTGAGCCCTTAAAACTTCAGCTCTGTATTAAATCTCTTGTGCCAGCTTCTGAATTGGCACCGTCCACTGTGTGGTCCTCCAAAACTCCTCAAAAGGAAGCAGAGAGATACTCATAGGGTTTGATATCGCTTTTAAATGGCTGTTTAAAATCACTTATAATGGTCCCACTCACCTGGGTCAGAGCCCGTGAACCTGACTCTAGTGGATGCACATTCAACACCTTTTAATAAGGAGTTGTTCAGGCCTTTGGTGTGGAGTCCTGGATCGTAGCTAGTCACAGAAGACACGCACTGTTTCTTTTTTAAGGTGTATATACATATCAATTTAATAAAAAGTAAACTAAAATAAAAAAAAGAAGGTAATGACAAAGTACAAGCTGTATATAGATTAAGGGCCCTATTACATTCTTCGCGCACAATTGTGCTCGTGCGCAAAAACACATTAATGAGAGGGGCAAAAGCCTTTGCGCTGAACGTCGTATTACGCACAAAATGTGCGTTAATGTCTAACGCGAGTGACCCTGCGCGAACCCTTTGCGAGCGCAATTTAGTGCGCGCATCCTATACTTAACATTGTGAGCGCAAATGCGTTTTTGCGCTGGTACGCGCATGGTATTACAATCTTAGCACAAAATTTAACGGACAACGTTTGCGCGCATAATATTGACTTCTTTGAAAAGCTGATGGTAATGGCAAATTGTAACAACCTGACCGTACCAAACTGCGGATTCACAACGGAGAGCGTTGATGCGCACTTTTTTTTACTAGATCCGTCAAAAATGACGGCCACTACCTTGTCTTCCGTCAAAACATCTGTTGTGCGCAGTCCACACAAAATGTGTTCGTCTGACGGACTCATGTTAAAAATTACATTGCGCTCAATGATTTTGGCGCGCAAGGTACTTTGCACACATTTTTGCGCGTCGGTTTTACGAGCGCAATTTCCTGACGGATGACAAAATGCGCGAGGAATGTAATTCCAGCGGTGATTTTCGTGCGTCAACGATTAACGCTTCGCGCAAGAAAACACGCGTTTAGCGTGCGTTTTTGCATTAAGAATGTAATAGGGCCCTCCTAAATGGGGTACTGAATAGGTTAAAAGAGGTACTGACACGCGTTTCGCCGATATTCTATCAGCTTCTTCAGTCAGTAAAACGTCCAAGTCCTCAGAACGTCTTCCGAGCGCTTGCGAGGATCTTTTTTTTTATATTTACATGAGGGAAAGAGGGAATAAGGCTGAAATCTTTCTCTGAACATCAGAATTTTCTAATAGCTGTGCGTAGGGACAAATCTGTGTGACGTTGGTTGAAAATAAGCTTTTTCCGGCATTTTACTGGACAATATTTTTTTTGTACCAGTGTCATTTTTCAAATATCGGCTCTGGATGAATCTTTTCAATTGAATCAGCTGATACCCAGGACATACTTGAAAACCAGAGAAATCTCAATGTATCCTTCCTGGTAAAATACTTTATAAATAAATATTTGGAAAAAAAAAACGTATTGTTCGAAAGCAGCCGCTCGTTTTCCGAAAAACCTACCAGTAGAATTAAGTCCTTAGTGAGTAATATTGTGTAACAGCAATCTGTCATCATCCCTGTGATCAGGGAGTTTTTATTGAGACGTAGTTTTTATTGGGACGATTCATGTTTTTTTTTAAGCGCTACGTTTATATTTATCTTTCGTTACGTCCTGTGACATTCTGTATTTATTGTCTTATATTGATACTAAAGATTTTTCTTATGACTTGTTCCTCTTCTCTTTTTTTTTATTAATTACGCCGTTGGAGTGGTTTCCATTGGAAAAGAGAAGTATAAAAATAGAACGAGCGGGCGCAATTTGACATTTGATAGTGACGCACGAGAGATAGTCTAAAGAAAGAAAATCCCCATTTTAGAAAAGTGATCCTGAAAAAATCTGACTGTGGAAAAAGATCCATTGATTATTATTTATTTATTTATAAAGTATTTTAGCAGGAAGATACATTGAGATTTCTTTCGTTTTCAGTATGTCCTGTGTTTAAGAATATTGAATTGTTACAGAAATACAAAGTAATAAAATGCAAGATATTAAAAACAAACACAAATATACAGATTAACCCAGAAAATAAATATGTAGGAAATATAGTCACTGTGTTACATGTTAACGGGTGCATTCTGTATATAGTCACTGTGTTACATGTTTACAGGTGCATTCTGTATATAGTCACTATGTTACATGTTTACAGGTGCATTCTGTATATAGTCACTGTGTTACATGTTTACAGGTGCATTCTGTATATAGTCACTATGTTACATGTTTACAGGTGCATTCTGTATATAGTCACTGTGTTACATGTTTACAGGCGCATTCTGTATATAGTCACTATGTTACATGTTTACAGGTGCATTCTGTATATAGTCACTGTGTTCCATATTTACAGGCACATTCTGTATATAGTCACTGTGTTCCATGTTTACAGGTGCATTCTGTATATAGTCACTATGTTCCATGTTTACAGGTGCATTCTGTATATAGTCACTATGTTACATGTTTACTGGTGCATTCTGTATATAGTCACTATGTTACATTTTTACAGGTGCATTCTGTATATAGTCAATATGTTACATGTTTACAGATGCATTCTGTATATAGTCACTATGTTACATGTTTACAGGTTAATTCTGTATATAGTCACTGTTACATGTTTACAGGTGCATTCTGTATATAGTCACTGTGTTACATGTTTACAGGTGCATTCTGTATATAGTCACTGTGTTCCATGTTTACAGGTGCATTCTGTATATAGTCACTATGTTACATGTTTACAGGTGCATTCTGTATATAGTCACTATATTACATGTTTACAGGTGCATTCTGTATATAGTCACTGTTACATGTTTACAGGTGCATTCTGTATATAGTCACTATGTTACATGTTTACAGGTGCATTCTGTATATAGTCACTATGTTACATGTTTACAGGTGCATTCAGTATATAGTCTCTATGTTCCATGTTTACAGGTGCATTCAGTATATAGTCACTATGTTACATGTTTACAGGTGCATTCTGTAAATAGTCACTATCTTACATGTTTACAGGCGCATTCTGTATATAGTCACTGTGTTACATGTTTACAGGTGCATTCTGTATATAGTCACTATGATAAATGTTTGCAGGTGCATTCTGTATATAGTCACTATGTTACATGTTTACAGATGCATTCTGTATATAGTCACTATGTTACATGTTTACAGGTTAATTCTGTATATAGTCACTGTTACATGTTTACAGGTGCATTCTGTATATAGTCACTGTGTTACATGTTTACAGGCACATTCTGTATATAGTCACTGTGTTCCATGTTTACAGGTGCATTCTGTATATAGTCACTATATTACATGTTTACAGGTGCATTCTGTATATAGTCACTGTTACATGTTTACAGGTGCATTCTGTATATAGTCACTGTGTTACATGTTTACAGGCACATTCTGTATATAGTCACTGTGTTCCATGTTTACAGGTGCATTCTGTATATAGTCACTATGTTACATGTTTACAGGTGCATTCTGTATATAGTCACTATATTACATGTTTACAGGTGCATTCTGTATATAGTCACTGTTACATGTTTACAGGTGCATTCTGTATATAGTCACTATGTTACATGTTTACAGGTGCATTCTGTATATATAGTCACTATGTTACATGTTTACAGGTGCATTCAGTATATAGTCTCTATGTTCCATGTTTACAGGTGCATTCAGTATATAGTCACTATGTTACATGTTTACAGGTGCATTCTGTAAATAGTCACTATCTTACATGTTTACAGGTGCATTCTGGATATAGTCACTGTGTTACATGTTTACAGGTGCATTCTGTATATAGTCACTGTTACATGTTTACAGGTGCATTCTGTATATAGTCACTATGTTACATGTTTACAGGTGCATTCTGTATATAGTCACTATGTTACATGTTTACAGGCACATTCTGTATATAGTCACTGTGTTCCATGTTTACAGGTGCATTCTGTATATAGTCACTATGTTACATGTTTACAGGTGCATTCTGTATATAGTCACTATGTTACATGTTTACAGGTGCATTCTGTATATAGTCACTATGTTACATGTTTACAGGTTAATTCTGTATATAGTCACTGTTACATGTTTACAGGTGCATTCTGTATATAGTCACTGTGTTACATGTTTACAGGCACATTCTGTATATAGTCACTGTGTTCCATGTTTACAGGTGCATTCTGTATATAGTCACTATGTTACATGTTTACAGGTGCATTCTGTATATAGTCACTGTTACATGTTTACAGGTGCATTCTGTATATAGTCACTGTTACATGTTTACAGGTGCATTCTGTATATAGTCACTATGTTACATGTTTACAGGTGCATTCTGTATATAGTCACTATGTTACATGTTTACAGGTGCATTCAGTATATAGTCTCTATGTTCCATGTTTACAGGTGCATTCAGTATATAGTCACTATGTTACATGTTTACAGGTGCATTCTGTAAATAGTCACTATCTTACATGTTTACAGGTGCATTCTGGATATAGTCACTGTGTTACATGTTTACAGGTGCATTCTGTATATAGTCACTGTGTTACATGTTTACAGGTGCATTCTGTATATAGTCACTGTGTTACATGTTTACAGGTGCATTCCATATTGAGGTATGTTAATAGGGAGCTCTTGAGTGACTTTAGACTGGGGGAAGATTTGATGGCGCCTGGGAGGTTATTCCATAATTTTGGTGCTCTGTAGGAAAATGAGGATCGAGACACTTTCTTTTTGTATTGTGGTATTGCAAGTAAGGTGCAGGTCCTGGATCGGAGGTTATAGGATGAGGGAACTGCTGGGGGAAGCAGCCTATTCAGGTAGGGTGGTGGCTTCCCAGAAAACACCAGGTTGGAAAGGTAAAGGGTGCGTTTAGATTCCAGTGATGGCCAGTTTAGTTCTTTTAACATGTCACAATGGTGGGTCATATAGTTATATTGTAGCGCAAAGCGGCAGCATGAGTTATACAATGTAGCAAGTTTATGAAGGTGTGTTTGCGGGCAGTTGCATACACTACATCCCCGTAATCAGTAGCCGGCATAAGCAATCTGTTTTGTTGCCACGGGGCTCAGGCAGGATTTGTTTCTGTACAGGGCACCTAATTTGGGGTAAAGTTTAGATGAGAGTTTTTCGATGTGGGGGCCAACATATATATCAATATATCAATATATTAACATATTGACAGGATTCCGGCTTGTTGAGACTCTAAATAATCCTAATGGCGGCTGATAGGGTATAATAAACAAATACAAGTATAAAAGTGAAGGGGTCTCACTGTAAAAGTAAAAACATATACATAGGGCAATATAACCTATACAGCAAGTGATAAACCCCTGCTATATGGAAATGCTCACGAGATTTCAGTATGATATAGGCACATCACAAATACTCAGCCTCCACAATGCCACTGGGGATCTCCCATCCACTGATTGCCACCTCTGGAACCGACCGTTGTTTCAGTGAGAACCATATGTGGTTATACAGCTTCTGATGGCAAAAAGGCACAGGAGCAGGTATAAATAAGAAAAAAAAAAAGGCTTCTTGGACAAATAAACCGACGCGTTTCGTCACTAATATGTGACTTTATCAAGGTAAAATGTCCATAATATGGATACCTGCTCCTGTGCCTTTTTGCCATCAGAAGCTGTATAACCACAAATGGTTCTCACTGAAACAAAGGTCGGTTCCAGAGGTGGCAATCAGTGGATGGGAGATCCTCAGTGGCATTGTGGAGGCTGAGTATTTGTGATGTGCCTATATCATACTGAAATCTCGTGAGCATTTCTATATAGCAGGGGTTTAGATTTGGCCCCGAAATGTAACAGGACACTGTAATTCAGCGTATGGTGCCATTTCTTGGCCATTCGACTATTCAGAGAGCAGGCAATTCGCCAAATACTGGCAAGTTGCCTGCACGTACGGTGCCTGTTCAAGGGCAGTGAAATCCCCATAGAGAAGCAATGCTTCACCTATTCAGAGACACCGAACAGCAGTGAAAAGTTGCCGAAATGCCCTGTCATTCGGTGGTTTAATTTGGCAGGTTTATTCAAGAGAATCCCATAGGCTTCAATGTTAAAAATATTCCGGTTTTAATTCAATATCTAATAAACCGTTGCATATAATATTCTGCAGTAAAAAGTCTCTTTATTTATAGATTTTGTAGGATCTTTTAGGCAATTTTGGGGAAAAAATTGCAAAAATTTTTTTAATCGTTTTTTTTTTTTCATTTTTCTGTAATTTTTCTGTAATTTTATTATCATTCATTGGATCTTATGAGTAAATTCCAGACATTTTCGTAAACAGAGTTTCAACTTTCAAGCGTACTGTTTTTTTTTTTTTCTCACTCCATTCGTCTGTGTGTCGGCTTTTTCCGGCGGCTGCTCTGTGCTGTGATCGGCGGCTAGTCGGGTTTCTCCGGCGTGTTCGGCGTGGTTAATCCAGCGGTTTCGGTGAGTGTTCGGCAGGTTTACGGCGAGTGTTCGGCAGGTTTGCAGCAGGTATTCCCTAAACTACGGGGGCCCAGCGGTGCTTACTGAATACACCGCAGGGTCGGCAAAATAGGATCGCCAAATCGCACCGAAGTGCAGGGAATGAAAATTCACCAATCGTTTGACGACTTTTCAATTCTTTTTGAATAACCCTGTAAGTTCTGTGTTCACCTTTCAGGGAGCTCCAGCTCTGGAGTTTGGCCAGAATCAGTACTTCTGTGGCATAATGACGGTGAGAGAGATCTTTTCTGCATGGGAATACTGGGTGCTGAACCCCGTTACATTTTTCATTGTGGTCGACCTATTAATCCGTTCACCATAAAGAAATTAGGTTCTTATAAGTCCAATTTGCCATGTGTAACAAGTTGAATTTCTACATGGGATCCATTCGCTAAACGCTGAACGGCAGCCAACATGCACAACTCAGCTGTGGTTGCTTTTTTTGGGGAGTAAAACACACTTGTCGTACTTACCTACATGGTAACAGCTTTGGCACAGCAATTCTTTGGTCCAATCAGAGTTGACGATGTACGGAGAGATCAGAAGCACAGGCCTATCTTGCCAATCTTCAGGCAAACGTTTGCGTGCGCACAAAAACGCATTAACGCGAGGGGCAAAACCATTTGCGTTGAACGTCATATTACAATGTCAGCGCAACAAACACGAGTATACGTCTACCGCGGGTGAACCTGCGCGCGTGTACTTTACTGCGCGCATCCTACACTTAACATTGTGAGCGCAAATACGTTTGTGCGCTGGTACGCGGATGGTATTACAATCTATGCGCAGTTTGTAACGCACAGCCTTTGCGCGCATAATTTTATCGACTCCTAAAAGCTGGTGTTAATGGTAAATTCTATCAACCTGCCGAACCCAAATATACCAGCCCAAAAAAAAATATGCAGCAAAGTATAGTTACACATTCTACACATACCCAAACCAATAAAATGGAGATTTAGTGCGTGTTTTTTTATTGATGCAGCATATATGCGCAGATTGACTTTGACAGGCGCAAAAACTTAACGTGAGACAATTGTGGTTCTTGATTCTGATTGGCTGAATCACATGAAAAAAACAGTCCGCACACTGATTTCTGTGCTCAACGTTGCTACGCGTGTGTTTTTGCGCGTCCGCTCTACGTGCGTTATTGCTCGACGGATGAAAAAATGTGCGAGGATTGTAATTCCAGCGCGATTGATTTCCGCGCGTTAACTTTTAATGCTGGGCGCACAAATTCACGCGTCGCGCGTGCGTTTTTGCGTGAAGAATGTAATAGGGCCCGCAATGTTTTAAGTTGTAGTCTATATCGTTGGTAGCCTTTCAACCAAATTGTAAGCCATTATTCTTTCATAGTAGGTGGAAGGATGTTGGAGTTTGTTTCATATTTGCTGTTTGGTCAGTTATGGATTTAATAGAGTGTCAGGCTGGTGTATAATAATTTGGGTAACGCCAGGTTAATTTCATTCACCAAATTGTTGAAGGATGGCAAATGAATAGTATAGCGAAATGAGCTCAGCAGGTCTCATGGATGGTATCTTTGTCTTGGTGAATGGTGATGTAATACAAATGTATGAATGGAATCAGTGGTACATTCCTGCTGACATTCTGTCACACAGACATACACGTAGTTAACGACATCACTAACCATTCATTAGCGGAACAAGTTAAACGCCTCTCCACGGAAAAATATAATATCTCTGCATTCCACCACCCAAACATTGTTGTAATTGTTTCCTTTTAGGCTAGGGTCAGACTGAGGCAGTGCGAACGCGCGTTCTGGCGCACTTAATCACGGCCGTGCTAGCAGCAGATGCCGGGCAATGACGGCCAATATACGAAGTACGGTCGCACAAAAGTGCGGCCGTGCAACGCAAGCGGCAAACAAACGCATTTTTTCGAGAACGTGAAACCACTAGTACTGACGTACAGAGTGCGCTGCGTCCGCTAGCGGCGTGTGTGCGTGATTAGGAGACGTCAGACGCTGCTAATGTCCGGCCAACATAACGTCCAGACCCAAAAAGTGTTTTATTGATGATCCGTACAAAATCACGGATGAAACTGCGCATCGTATGACCGCTATCGCGTATTCCGTGAAAAAATACGTCCATTCGTTCGAACGCACTTTTTCACGGACAACGTGAAAAATGCGTTAGTCTGACCCTAGCCTTAGGCTGGGGTCAGACCAGCGCACTTTTAACGTGCGTTCTGGGGCACTTAATTACGGCCGCACTAGCAGCAGATGACGGGCAATGACGGCCAATATACGATGTACGGTCGCACGAAAGTCCGGCCGCGCAACGCAAGTGGAAAATGAACGCATTTTTTCGAGAACGCAGAACCGCTAGTACGGACATACAGAGTGCGCTGCGCCCGCTAGCGGCGTGTGTGCGTGATTTGGAGACGTCAGATGCTGCTCGTGTCCGGCCAACATAACGTCCAGACGCAAAAAGTTTCCTGGTTTGGATCCGTAAAAAATCACGCACGAAAATGCGCATCGTATGACCGTTTTTGCGAATTCCGTGAAAAAATACGTCAATGCGTTCGGACGCACTTTTTTACGTTCGCGTGTAAAAATGCTTTCGTTTGACCCTAGCCTTAGAATATACACATGAATCAACAAATGCAGTTACTGAGTTACTATGTGGTTTGTTTAAATCGGGGGATGTCAAACTCCGGCCCCACCTGGATGTTTATTATCTACAATTCCCAGAAATCTTCAAGACAATAGATGGCCAGAGAATCGTGGGAGTTGTAGTTCAGTAAAGTGGGGGGGGGCAAGTTTGAAAACCCTGGTTGAAATTTTTTACTGATTTTCAAACAAAATAAACATAAACGGTAAGTGCATCATAAAACAGAGAATACATTAAAAAACACATACAGGGTTATTCAAAGAGATCCGAATTGCTGCCGAAAGGTAAAACCGAACGCTGAAAATCAGCGTACGGTTACCTTTCCTGGCTATTCGGCTATTCAGAGAGCGGGCAGTTTGCCAAATGTTGGTGAATTGCCTGCACATACGGTGCCTGTTCGTTGCCTGTGAAATTCCCGTAGAGAAGCAATGCTTCGTCTATTCAGAGAACAAAAACCAGCAGTGAAAAGTTGCCGAATTGAGCTGTTTGGTGGCTTCATTCGACAGGTTTATTCAGGCGAATCCCATAGGCTTCAATGTTAAAAATATTCCCATTTTAATTCAATATCTAATAAACCGTTTATTATAATATTCTGTTGTAAAAAGACTCTTTATTTATAGATTTTTTAGGATCTTTTAAGCAATTTTTGGGATTTTTTGCAAACATTTCTTTTCCGTTTTTTTAAAAGCGTCTTTTCTCTTTTTTTCTGTAACAGCCCTTTTTATTATCATTCATTGGATCTTCTATGTAAATTTCAGACATTTTCGTTCAGTAGTTTCTTTGCAAACAGTGTTTTACTTTTCAAACATTCAAGCATACTATTTTTTTTTCACTCCATTCGTCTGCGGTGTCGGCTTTTTCACGCGGCTGCTCTGCGTGTGATCGGCTCCTGCTCGGGTTTCTCCGGCAAGTTTGGCGGGGTTAATCCAGATGTTTTTGCGGGTTTCGGTGTGTCTTCGTCGGGTTTCGCGGTGAGTTTTCGGTGGGTTTGCGGCGACTTTTCCCTGCATTACGATGGCCCTGTGGTGCTTGCTGAATCCCCCGCAGGGTCGCCGAAATGTGATCGCCAAATCGCACCGAATTGAAGAGAACAAAAAGTCACAAGTTGGTGCTACCTTAACCAAAGCTGTTGTAAACTTACCAGAGCCATTATAGCCTATGGAGATGTTAAGTTTACAACAGCTCTGGATAAGTTAGCACCAACTATGGAATAGAGCCCATTATATCAGCATTAAAGTTGCTGTAGAATCGTGATAGTTAATGTAAAAAAGTGTACAATACTTCAAACAAGAAGATATCAGCAAAACGAAGCAGCTGGGATAAGCACAGGGTGACCAATAGGAGACTTATTACGTCTCTGCGAGCCGTGGTCTTCTAGAAATTCTGACCAAACATAGAATAACAAAACACAGATATAAAGTTACCGCTATATTTTTGATTGTGCAGTGGAATAACCCCTAAGAAAAGGATATAAACAACATAACCCGACAGCTCTACTTTGAAAGACGTACTTCGACACTGAGCGTCCGGCACAGTCAGGAGGCTTCAAAGAAATAGGCAATGGATGAGTGGTTTGTAGACTCACAGTCCAAATGGAAGACCTGTTCAAGTAGTTGTACATTTTAAAATGCTGTCTCTGCTAACTTACTTGAATGAATGTTAGTGAGAAGCAAATTAAACATGAGCTGAGTGTCCATAACAGCTACAGTTGACATTATATGGCAGTTGTTCCCAACTCTGGTCCAGAGGTCCACCTAACAGGCCAGGTTTGCAGATATGTGAAGCACCGCACATGTGATATGATTTGCTGCTCAGTGATTGCAGGATTCAATAACTAAACAGACAAATAACGTAGCGCCGGTATACAAAATAGTGCCCGGTTAACCAGATAATGCACCATACATGTCCAGAGATGTATTGTTATTTCTTGGCAAGTACAACTCCTTTTGTGTGCGTTGATATGATCTCAATAGTACTAAAAAGAGAAAAAAAGAGACCAAAATTACGCAGTACATCAATCCAGCGACGTGAGAATAAAAAGGCCGATAACCAACTCACATTATATGGAGCCTATATCCGGCTCTGGGGTGAATTTCTATATGGGCCTTTAATGGTTTTTTTCAGGTGCCCATTGACCGCTTAGTGGCTCCTTATTTCCAACGGATCTCCCCTGCAGTGAAATATAGATATATACCAGGCAGTCCCCTGGTGTAATGCAGTACAGGACAATAAGAACCATACAGGAGGCCAATTTTCAACTTACATATTTCTGAGCCCCTATTTGGCTCTGAGAATGACGCACAGGAATAATAAGGAAATTCCCATAACCTTCTTTAACCAGGATAGCAGGAAGCAGCAATAATTAAAACCATTTATTATGATCAAATCATTAAAACATTTTAAGCATAGCTACCAGAACGCATTTCGTCCCAAAAGGCTTCTTCAGCTGGTATCACTTGTCTCTTCTCTGCTCTCTCCTTATATACTGTTGTCCGAAAAAGTCCCATAAAGTCCTTAAAAGGCAATTAAAAACAATCTGAAACACATATATGCGATTGCTGATCCGCCATCTTGGCGCATGGGTAATTGCGCCGCCAACCAGCATGAAACGCGGAAGTTGCACCGCCAACCAGCGTGAAACACGGAAGTTATACATCTGGTTAAACGGGAACTATCTTGTATACCGGCGCTATGTTATTTGTCTAAGGTTATTGTTTAAGGTTATTAGAGGAACCTCAGTGTATAACGTTGAGCGAAATAAGATACTGTATATGCACTGTTCTGGTGGGCGCTTCACTCTGGTTGCTACAGATTGCAGGATTCAGTCTGCAGTTCCCCAAGGGAATCCTTAAAACCTGACCTGTTAGGGGCACCTGAGAATAGGGTTGGGAAACACTGATCTATTTGGTAACCGAGGTGGCCCAGGACTAACTCCTAATTACTGAATTTTGGTATTTATGCCCGATGAGAGATAATGAAATGGGAAAAAAGGGTCACACTATAATGCTGGACGAATTAATCCTGCTTGATCCCTATTTAGGTCCTTATCTCAGTTATGGATGCTCCATCCGTATCTAGTTCAAGATAATATAAAAAGCATGAAAACTAAATGTATCTAATCATACACTTGATTATAATAATGCAAAAATGCATATCTAGCACCAAACTTTCCTGATGTAGATTTGATACAATACAATAAATGTGCTCGAAGGACATGCAAGGTAACACGAAGGACATGTATGATTAGAGATAGCTATAAAGGAAGAATGGTTGGGGGCATCAAGTCATTGGCTTTGGTGTTGAGACTACATGGATAGCAAGAGACAGATGAGAGGATAGCATGGAGAGCATCTACAAGAGATGGATGAGAGGATAGCATGGAGAGCATCTGCAAGAGATGGATGAGAGGAGAGCATGGAGAGCATCTGCAAGAGATGGATGAGAGGATAGGATGGAGAGCATCTGCAAGAGATGGATAAGAGGAGAGTATGGAGAGCATCTGCAAGAGATGGATGAGAGGATAGCATGGAGAGCATCTGCAAGAGACAGAGGAGTGGATAGCATGGAGAGCATCTGCAAGAGACAGATGAGAGGATAGCATGGAGAGCATCTGCAAGAGACAGATGAGAGGATAGCATGGAGAGCATCCGCAAGAGACAGATGAGAAGATAGCATGGAGAGCATCTGCAAGAGACAGATGATAGGATAGCATGGAGAGCATCTGCAAGAGACAGATGAGAGGATAGCATGGAGAGCATCTGCAAGAGATGGATGAGAGGATAGCATGGAGAGCATCTGCAAGAGACAGATGAGAGGATAGCATGGAGAGCATCTGCAAGAGGCAGATGAGAGGATAGCATGGAGAGCATCTGCAAGAGACAGATGAGAGGATAGCATGGAGAGCATCTGCAAGAGATGGATGAGAGGATAGCATGGAGAGCATCTGCAAGAGACAGATGAGAGGATAGCATGGAGAGCATCTGCAAGAGATGGATGAGAGGATAGCATGGAGAGCATCTGCAAGAGACAGATGAGAGGATAGCATGGAGAGCATCTGCAAGAGGCAGATGAGAGGATAGCATGGAGAGCATCTGCAAGAGACGGATGAGAGGATAGCATGGAGAGCATCTGCAAGAGACAGATGAGTGGATAGCATGGAGAGCATCTGCAAGAGACAGATGAGAGGATAGCATGGAGAGCATCTGCAAGAGACAGATGAGAGGATAGCATGGAGAGCATCTGCAAGAGATGGATGAGAGGATAGCATGGAGAGCATCTGCAAGAGATGGATGAGAGGATAGCATGGAGAGCATCTGCAAGAGACAGATGAGAGGATAGCATGGAGAGCATCTGCAAGAGGCAGATGAGAGGATAGCATGGAGAGCATCTGCAAGAGGCAGATGAGAGGATAGCATGGAGAGCATCTGCAAGAGACGGATGAGAGGATAGCATGGAGAGCATCTGCAAGAGACAGATGAGTGGATAGCATGGAGAGCATCTGCAAGAGACAGATGAGAGGATAGCATGGAGAGCATCTGCAAGAGACAGATGAGAGGATAGCATGGAGAGCATCTGCAAGAGATGGATGAGAGGATAGCATGGAGAGCATCTGCAAGAGACGGATGAGAGGATAGCATGGAGAGCATCTGCAAGAGGCAGGTGAGAGGATAGCATGGAGAGCATCTGCAAGAGGCAGGTGAGAGGATAGCATGGAGAGCATCCGCAAGAGACAGATGAGAGGATAGCATGGAGAGCATCTGCAAGAGACAGATGAGAGGATAGCATGGAGAGCATCTGCAAGAGACAGTTGAGAGGATAGCATGGAGAGCATCTGCAAGAGACAGATGAGAGGATAGCATGGAGAGCATCTGCAAGAGACAGATGAGAGGATAGCATGGAGAGCATCTGCAAGAGACAGATGATAGGATAGCATGGAGAGCATCTGCAAGAGGCAGATGAGAGGATAGCATGGAGAGCATCTGCAAGAGACGGATGAGAGGATAGCATGGAGAGCATCTGCAAGAGACAGATGAGAGGATAGCATGGAGAGCATCTGCAAGAGACAGATGATAGGATAGCATGGAGAGCATCTGCAAGAGACAGATGAGAGGATAGCATGGAGAGCATCTGCAAAAGATGGATGAGAGGATAGCATGGAGAGCATCTGCAAGAGACAGATGAGAGGATAGCATGGAGAGCATCTGCAAGAGGCAGATGAGAGGATAGCATGGAGAGCATCTGCAAGAGACGGATGAGAGGATAGCATGGAGAGCATCTGCAAGAGACGGATGAGAGGATAGCATGGAGAGCATCTGCAAGAGACAGGTGAGAGGATAGCATGGAGAGCATCTGCAAGAGGCAGGTGAGAGGATAGCATGGATAGCATCTGCAAGAGACAGGTGAGAGGATAGCATGGATAGCATCTGCAAGAGACAGATGTGAGGGACACAACGCATGGCAGATCCTGGAGATGGATTGCTCTGGTAGACGGTGTAAGAGAATTGGGACATATTTGTGGAGACATTTAATAATTGGACACTGCATGATATCAAAAGACTGATACAACCAACATGACATACACTGACACCCAAATAGGGTAATTTTATCCATTGAGGGTGGCGATGGCAAGCACACATCCAGGTGTATGAAGCCACAAAGTCACGTATCAGTCTTCTAACACCTTTCATGTCAACCATCTTTGCTTTTCGTATACCCTTGCAATGAGTTCCTTTCATCATTTATTTTTTAAAGAAATTGATCAACACTGCGACTTTCGCTGGTTTCCTCCTGCATCTTCTGAAGAGGACTGCTTAACCTACGTTGATGGAAGCCAGATGTCACCTTTCTAAAGTTCCCAGTGTTCCTCTGTATATCCTTCTGCTACCCTGGTCGGATATCATTCGCACGAGCTCTTGCAAGATCTCCTCTGTCTCCATGGAGTCCTATGGACTCCTGCAGCAGATTGCAGCACCTTAGCATTGCTGATGCTATCAGATTGCAGCTTGAAAGTATTATAACTCGAGCTGCCGACAAAGCGGCTCAGTCATAATACGGATGATAAAGGTGAGCCGCAAATGTAGAACGGCACTCGTAAAAAAGAATTTGGTTGTAGCGACGTGAAGTGGGTAATTGGATGGGGGTTCTTGCTCCACGACCCATGCTGAATGTAGAACGGCAGACGCAAAATTTTCCTTTTGAGTCTTGCCTTTAATGCCCAGGTCACGATAAAGCCTTGTTTGTTTTAGAGTGCTCTTCCAAACATACCTTCCCACCCAACACACACCCAACATACTCCATGACCTGCGAGCAGGCAGGGTAGGTGCCGAGGTCCTGGAATTCCTTGTTGCGAGGTAGCAGCCGTTTGGCCTCGGGTCATGCGGTATTAGATCTGGACTCGGTATCGGCCAGTCCCTAATATCGCATAACCCGGAACAGATCGACGGCTCGAATGTTGCAGTCAGTTCATCCCGAGCACAAAATATATGTAAATGTGGTATTATTATCATTATTATGTCTGAATACGCTGCTCAATCCTCAATATTTGATCTCACCACTTGCTACATTAACAGGGCCGGATTAAGATCTCTATGGGCCTGGAGCTGAAGATTTTGGTGGCTTTTTTTGAATTTAGTGAAATGAAAGCATATTTTAGGTTATAGTGCAGATACGGATATATCTAACCAGGCAGATGCTGTGTGAGTAAATTTACATTCAGATTTCAATCGTTTAAAGCATGTAAAATAATTTTTTCACATTTTATCATCCAAACCCTTGTGGTTATATATTCTATAGGGAATTCTTGTTCATTTTTTTTAAAATGGGAACCTGCTACTGCATTTTTCAGAGAAAATATACAATTTTAACCAAAAAAATGAAATATTTCCCTTGTGTTTTTTGAATAATATGACTATGTATAAAACACTGATCTTGCTCCCAGCGTGGGAAATGAGAAGGTGAGTAATGGCAGTGGTATTGCTCATTTTATAAGTGACAAATGGACAATGCTATCCACTCATCTGTCTCCATTGCATTGGAACTAAAAATAAAAAGATAAAAAGTTTTTGGGTTTTCCTTTTAGATTTTACATGGTCATGTTTGGTATTAATGCAAAGGCCAGACGCTGACCTGTCTAATGACACCTCCCTTGACCTTGTAAGGTGTAAAGATTAGTAACGCAGGGTTCCAAAGTCACTCCCCCAGTGCACTTTGCTGCAGTGCAGTGGTTTAGGTTTTTGGTGTAACAATACGTATTAACGGATCGTGTCATCACCTCCACACTTGAGATGGTGAGTTAGTGCAGCATCATTGTTCACTTTATAATTGAAAAGTGGAAAGTATTGCTGTGTTAGAAAGAAAAAATAAAGTAATATTTATTATTTTATTTTTATTGTTAAATAAAACCTGGTCATGTTTGGTATCATTGGAAAGGGCATACTCTGGCCTTTCCAGTGATACCTCATATGACCCTGTAGCTGCTATGGTGTTGGAGATAATGGGGTCCACATGTTCATAAATGCAGACATTGTTATTTTTTCTCTGGGCCTATTCTGGGGCATGGGCCTGGAGCTGCCGCTCCATCTGCCCCTATGTTAATCCGGCCCTGTACATTAACCACCTCCCGCCTGGCGGGTGGTGCCCAATAGGAGGGTCTTAATCCTGGTGGGCATCAGAGCACACCCTGCAGCTCTCTGGCCCCTCCTGAGGCCCGCCTCCACAGCCAATGCTGCACATCATTGGCTGCAGGGGGACAGGTTAAGTTCCGCTGTCCCATGGCCGCTAATGACGTCTGCCGGGGTGGCACGGCGAGAGGCTGGTCGTAGAAGTAAGCGGGACGTGCTATGCCGTCCCACGGCGTTCAGTCCCATCCGCAGCGGGGACGGCATAGCACACCCCGCAACGGGAATGCGTTAAAAAAAAATCGGTCCTGATTGCTTCAAATGTAAATTCGCATTTAGTTGTTATGTATGAAGCAACATTGTGTGAACCAGGAACATCTTGTGCATCTGCAATGAGAGTTTCTAATGAGCAGCCACATCAAATACGCCCAGAGAGCTTTTATTTTTATTCCATGCAAAGTATTGCAAAGGGCTGTGGAAAACAACTCGCCCCTTTGATAAATAGTCCATTGTGAGAACTTCCTGTTCTACCGTTAGGAGGAATCTTTAATAAACACACAATCTTATCATTCGTTCTAGCTTTAGATTTATATAGGCTTTTACGATGTTCTAGTTTTTACCATTTTATATCGGTCCCAATGCACATAAACAAACATCTGCACAACAAGGTAAGTGAACCAAAAGATATAAAAAAAACAGAACTTCTCGGAAATTCTACCAGGATGTGATGGTATTTTTTGCGTGCGGGCATAACGCACACATACACTGGTTAAAACAGGAAATACCCTGCGGATATTTACTGAAGCATGAACAACCCTGACCGCTCCTTCCCATGAACACTTTCTACTTCCGGGGTCTTATTAATGGGACACTCTATAAAAATACAGAGCTCCATCTGCTGCTCTTAAATAACTCAGCGGATCCTGATGACGGCCTCTGCCCAATTATTTCTGACATTTTCCTTTTTTTTTTTTTGGTGATGTAACTATTTACAGAGATATGCAACCCAGGAGAATTCTGTATTTCTCATGTAAGGCATGGCAAGCGCAACGCAGCGCTAGCTAGCGGGACAGCAGTAAGACACATACACAGATGTGCAGAGTAAAAACTGCTTCAGCATTCTTTACTTATTATCAGGCTCTTATATAGAACACAAGGGTGTGACACAACAGCCAATCATGAAACAGATGACATTATTGTTAAAAAAAAAGTGCTGGTACATTTTCCACTTTAGGGATCATTTACATAGTTGCACTTAACCATATATGGTTTATACATTTAACTTTTAGGGATAGACAAAGACATTCTTTCTGCCCAGCATCACGCTTAATAGTATGGTCAGAGAAAGGGGGACCTTTCTGAGACATATCATCCCATATTTCTGAGACTTTCTACAGCGAAATGGTCTGCAGTTACATTTATTGAGAAAAGGGCTAATTAGCTAAGGGGTATATTTAGATAACCTTTTATATATATATATATAAAAGCGCTGCGTGTGCCTCCCTCCCTCCTCACGTGACCGCCTCGTCAGTCCAGTCTGAAGGTTGTGACGCGGCCTGCAGCTGAGATCTCGTGAGATCTCGCAAGAGCGTGTCACAGCCTTCAGAGGGCTGAGGAAGCGGCCACGTGCAGGAGCACATCTGAGCTGCTCAGAGGAACACGGCGGTTCTGAGGTCTGCAGGCTAGGTAAGTATAATTCCGGGGGTCCCTGTCTGGCTACAATTAATTCTGGGGGGCATGTGGCTTGTTATAATTAATTCTGGGGGTCCCATTCTGGCTATAATTAATTCTGGGGGGCATGTAGCTGGTTATAATTAATTCTGGGGGTCCCAGTCTGGCTATAATTAATTCTGGGGGACATGTGGCTTGTTATAATTAATTCTGGGGGTCCCAGTCTGGCTATAATTAATTCTGGGGGACATGTGGCTTGTTATAATTAATTCTGGGGGTCCCATTCTGGCTATAATTTATTCTGGGGGCATAGGGCTGGCTATAATTAGTTCTGGGGGTCCCAGTCTGGCTATAATTAATTCTGGGGGGCAGGTAGCTGGTTATAATCAATTCTGGGGGGCATGTGGCTTGTTATAATTAATTCTGGGGGTCCCTGTCTGGCTATAATTAATTCTGGGGGGCATGTGACTGGCTATAAGTAATTTTGGGTTCTGTGTCTGGCTATAATTAATTCTGGGGGCATGTGGCTGGTTATAATTAATTCTGGGGGCATGTGGCTGGCTATAATTAGTTCTGGGGGTCCCAGTCTGGCTATAATTAATTCTGGAGGTCCCTGACTGGCTATAATTAATTCTGGGGGCATGTGACTGGCTATAATTAATTCTGGGAGCATGTGGCTGGCTATAATTAGTTCTGGGGGTCCCAGTCTGGCTATAATTAATTCTGGGGGTCTGTCTGGCTATGTTCAATTCTAGAGATCTGTGCCTGGCTATGTTCAATACAGGGGGGGTCTGTGCCTGGTTATACATGATTCTCGAGGGGGAGATATATATATATATATATTATCTACAAGAGTTGTGGTGGAGGACAAAAAGCGAGATAAAAAGCCTCCACACCAGAGGCGGAAGTACCAGGGTCGCAGCGGTCGCAGTTGCGACTGGGCCCTGGCATTCCGCCACTGGAGGGGGGCCCAGCGCCGCCCGCCAGATTCCGGCAATCAGCGGCGGAATCTGGGAGCCACGCGCTGGCCGTCCCTCTCCCTGCGAGCGGCCGCTGACATGCAGCTTGGCCGCTCACGTGGGATAGGAACCACCTGACCAGCGCATGAGATCCTCTCGCGAGACCTCTGCGCTGATCAGGTGGTTTCCGGCGAGCGGCCAAGATGCATGCTTCCAGCGGCCGCTCGCCTCGGAGAAGAACGGGACACCGGCGGAGCCTGCCCTGCGGCCAGCAGAGGTGAGAGCTGGGGGGCCTATATACCAATGAGAGCTGGGGGCCCTATATACCCATGAGAGCTGGGGGCCCTATATACCCATGAGAGCTGGGGGCCCTATATACCCATGAGAGCTGGGGGCCCTATATACCCATGAGAGCTGGGGGCCCTATATACCCATGAGAGCTGGGGGGCCTATATACCCATGAGAGCTGGGGGCCCTATATACCCATGAGAGCTGGGGGGCAATATATACCCATGAGAGCTGGGGGCCATATATACACCCATGAGAGCTGGGGGCAATATATATCCATGTGAGCTGGGGGGCAATATATATCCATGTGAGCTGGGGGGCAATATATATCCATGTGAGCTTGGGGCATTATATATCCATGTGAGCTGGGGGGCAATATATATCCATGTGTGCTGGGGCAATATATATCCATGTGAGCTGGGGGGCAATATATATCCATGTGAGCTTGGGGCATTATATATCCATGTGAGCTGGGGGCAATATATAACCAAGTGTGCTGGGGCAATATATATCCATGTGAGCTGGGGGCAATATATATCCATGTGAGCTGGGGGGCAATACTATCTTTGTTTTATTTTGCAGTGAAAAATAAGTAAAAATATAGAGCTTTTTTTGGGGGGGGGCCCTTCGTGGATTCTTGCACCGGGGCCCTCAGGTTTCTAGTTACGCCACTGCTCCACACTATAATTACCGTATATATTTGGGTATAAGCCGACCCGTGTATAAGCCGACCCCCCTACTTTTTCCCAAATACCTGTGAAAACTTATTGACTCGCGTATAAGCCTAAGTGGGAAATGCAGCAGCCACTGGTAAATTTCAAAAATAAAAATAGATACCAAAAACCTGCTAGGGTGGGTTAAAAGAATGAGAGGGGCCTTGGGGGGATCCATTCTGTCCTGCAACAAAATATAATCCTCAGTGCAACTGTTACTCACCATCAACTCGGTACTCGGGGAGTGCTCTCTGTCGTCCTGCCTCTTGCCTGTCCTCCGATATGAGATTTTTTGCTGTTAATTCGTCTGTATTTGGAAAATTGCAATTCTGGGCCAATTCTGAGTTTATTGAATTACCCCTTTAATGTTTACATACACGTCCAAGACCCACTGGGGAACTGACAGCCCAATGGGAGACTAGTCTGCTTTTTGTATTTGGGATTAAAGGTGAATGTGCATGTCAGTACGTTCGTGGATCCCCCTCGGCTCTGCACGGGTCATCTTTAAGAGGCAGTGACACGCACCCCTTTTAACCCTGCACTGACTGTCGCACGGTAACAACGCTGGAGGACTAGCATGTCCTCCTGGCCTGCGACTGCATCTAGCTTGCGGTGGAGGACTGTGCAAGGGCTGCAGACACCTTGCCCCAGCCATCCCTGCATGTCACCCAGGCATGCACTGCCCGCCGCCGATTCCTTAGTCCTCCATTACGAAGGTCCAGCCTGCTGTTGTAGCATGCCTCCCAGCTACATATCTCGAGGCTGGGAATGTCACGCTGCACTGGCGCCGCCCCCTCCAGCATGATGACATCACCGTGCATCGCACAAAGCCGCGGCCATTTCCAGCCTCGTGATAAGTAGCTGGGAGGCCAGTCCGACCCTGTCCTTGACTCGCGTATAAGCCGAATCGCGTTTTTTTTACTCAAAATCTGAGTCAAAAAACTCGGCTTATACGCGAGTATATACGGTAGTTTGTTTATTATTGCAGAAGCCACCTGCACATCATAGCAATTCAAAGAATTGTATCCCAGAGCTCCTGTGCTACACTCCCCATGTGCAGCAAGGAACTCTGGGTAGGATATGCAAATGACCTCTGTCTCGCTTTTATGCATCCTGGATCTGTTATTACACAGAACCCTAAAATCAATGCTATGCCACACTGTGGCTTTGTAGCAAAGATAAGGTTTATGCAACTGGTCAAAGCCACTCCTAGGACAGCGCCGTTTCGGGTTTATTGGACCCTCATCAGCTAGGAGCTAGGCATGATGACCAGTTGCAGTGGATGCTTGGACCTCTTGGGTAAATCAGTATCTACAATGGTTGTGGTGGAGGAATTGTGGAATTCTTGGGTGAGTTCCCTCACTTTTTTCCCCAGGACTCGACCCCTGATTACAATGTGCTAACGCTGATAAACGTCCGGCTCCGGTTAGCAAAAAGTTAACCACAGCCTGGACTTGGTGCTAACGGATTCCGCTGCTACAGAATCCATCAGCACTAGCAGTAACCCCCCTCCCCAAATGAATCAGATCCCACGGCAAGGACCACGGCTCCAACCGCCTCCTCCGTCCAGCAGGAGCAGGGAGAGACTTGGGGAAAATTTCCCTCAGTCTCCCCCTGCTGATCATTATGCCGACCTGCCGGAACTCGCGAGGCAAGATCTGGCAGGTCATGTGACCAGCACTGTCTGCTTCAATGGAGTCCTATGGACTCCATCGAGTGGATGCTCGCGGCGGCACTTAGCGTTGCCACGCGCATCCCGGGGCTGAGCGCCTGGTAACAATGCAGGCAGCTTTTTAGGCGCCTGCATTGTAAAATCGCACTAAAGCGGGGGGGGGGGGAGAAACCTGCAGGCGCAGGTGTTTCTCCTTTGCGTCCCTGTTTTAGTGCGATTATTGTAATGTAGCCCTTAGATCAGGGTAAAAAAAAAAGGATATGTAATCTCCCTGCCCTTGGTGCTGAAACTTATTCAGCACAAAGTACAGCAGCTCCGGGGGCTCTGGAGACAAAGAAAGTAAGTAGTCAATCTCGGCCATTGATAAATTTGTTATATTGAATAGTTACAATGATATCTTAGTCTCATATTCAACGATTAAGGAACTGTTCACAAAGCACCGAAATTGCGTGTAATGACGGTGATCTGCTTTTCCCCGCATTTTGGCGATTCAATTTTGTCGAAAATACAGTGCAGTCACTATTTACCAACCGTTCATCCTATTTTGCAAAAAATGGTGTTGCTGAAGAAGTTATCGGACATCAGCGTAAAATGCTGAATTGCGCCTATAAACGCCGAAATTGCCTCGGCCAATTCCGCCAAACTGAAAAAAAACACACATGTCGAAATAACAAGAAAGGTCCTTTAAAAAAAATAACAAGAAATAAAAAAGTCTTTTAAAAATTTAAAAATACAAAAAGCTTTTTAAAACATTAAAAAAAAGAAGAAAGCTTCTAGTAAAAAATGTAGAGAATAAACGGTCTTTTTAAAAAGAAAAGTTAAAAAAGATTCAATTTTTTTTTACATTTGAACCTATGGGATTCGCCTGTTTTAAACCTGTCGAATTGAAATACTGAAAATCAGGTAATTTTGTCAGAATTTCGGTGCAGTTCCGCATTCCATGAATAGAAGACTCGATAGTCTTCTGTGGGGCAATTTCAGCGCCGCCGAACGCTACCGAATTGAGACGAATTTCACTGTCAATTTGCCAGTATCTGACGAATTGACAACTTAGGCTGGGGTCAGACCAGCGCACTTTTAACGTGCGTTCTGGAGCACATAATTACGGCCGCACTAGCAGCAGATGACGGCCAATATACGATGTACGGCCGCACAAAAGTCCGGCCGCGCAACGCAAGTGGAATTTGAACGCATTTTTCTGAGAACGCTGAACCGCTAGTACTGACGTACTGAGTGCGCAGCTGCGGCATAGCGGCGTGTTTGCGTGATTAGGAGATGTCAGACGCTGCTAATGTCCAGCCTACATAACGTCCAGACGCAAAAAGAGTTTTATTGACGATCCGTACAAAATCACGCCCGAAAATGCACGTCGTCTGACCGTTTTTGCGCATTCCGTGAAAAAATACGTCAATGCGTTCGGACGCACTTTTACACGTTCGCAGGGAAAAATGCTTTCGTCTGACCCTAGCCTTAGTGAACAGATGAACTGCCCCAAAATTGCACCTACAGTGAGATTCACCATTCGGTGCAATTTCGGGGCCATTTTGGAGTTTACCGAATAACCCCTTTAATGTTTATAATTTGTTTCTGACCCTAAGAAAAATATTTTTTTCAGATTGAAAAAACCCTGAGGCTTTATACTAGTTTTCAGGCATTTTTTTAAAATGTCACATTTTTTCCATACACAAGTAATATAAAACCATTTGAAAACTCCCCATTCTTCATATTACAAGCCGACAAACCTGACTAATGCTGTCATAGGACTGTACCCAGGGGATAACCCAAGGCAATAGTTTCCATTACGGAGTCCATTGGTTGCTATGACAATTGCACTACTTTTAGAACTTGTGTGTAATCACAATGCATTGAGCGCATTTCTCCATGACGTTTCACTGTGTGATCAGAGTATAATTAGCTCAGACCTCATGACCTCACATGGTGTGATTACATTGTAATGGACAGGGCCGTAGGGAGGGCGAGGCGAGTGAGGCATTTGCCTCGGGTGCAGCTGTGAGGGGGTGCAGCCAGTGCCAGCGGCTCCTCGCAGCCAGGGCCGGACTGGCCTACTGGGATACCGAGAGGAATCCCGGTAGGCTGCTGCAATCTTTGGGCTGCAGGCTCGCAGCATCTTAATCCCTTGAGAAAACACGGGCTGGTGGTGGCCAGTGTCGGCCGGGCAAGCCCCCACACTGCAAGGCCGCCGGGCGGCAGTCTGTTGACTCTTGTATGTATCCCTAGAGAGGGAGGGAGGAGGGGCCACCGGGCTGACAGCCGCTGCAGTGTGGGTGCCATTTTCCCAGCATTATGTTCACTGGACGGCATGCACGCTGCATTGGCGCCACCCTCCTCACTTACGTAGAGTCACTGCGCAGGCTCCGCGCAGAAGAAGGGTCCCCTTGAGGAGTCATCACTGCCGGTGGTGAGGGAGGCCGCCCAGCGCCAGGTCAGCCAGCAGTGAGCTGGGGTCAATATATCCATGTATGAGCTGGGGGGCAATATATCCAATGTGTGAGCTTGGGCAATATATCCAACGTGTGAGCTGGGGGTAATAAATCCATGTATGAGCTGGGGCAATATATCCAATGTGTTAGCTGGGGGCAATATATCCATATGTGAGCTGTGGGCAATATATCCATATGTGAGCTGTGGGCAATATATATCCATGTGAGCTGGGGCAATATATATCAATGTGAGCTGGGGAAATATATATCCATGTGAACTGGGGCAATATATATCCATGTGAGCTGGGGCAATATATCCAAGTGTGAGCTTGGGTCAATATATATCCATGTGAGCTGGGGCAATATACTGTATATCTATGTGAGCTGAGGGCAATATATATCCATGTGAGCTGGGGCAATATATCCATGTGTGAGCTGGGGGCAATATATATCCATGTGAGCTGGGGCAATATACTGTATATCCATGTGAGCTGGTGGCAATATAAATCCATGTGAGTTGGGGAAATATATATCAATGTGAGCTGGGGGCAATATATATCCATCTGAGCTGGGCAATATATCCATGTGTGAGCTGGGGCAATGTATCCATGTGAGTTGGGGGCAATATATCCATGTGAGCTGGGGCAATATATCCTTGTGAGCTGGGGGCAATATATTCATGTGAGCTGGGGGCAATATATTCATGTGAACTGGGGCAATATATCCATGTGAGTTGGAGGCAATATATCCATATGAGCTGGGGAAAATATATAAAGTGTAAGCTGCTTATTACTGTACAGCTCTGTGATACCCTCAAACACACCGCACATTTCTGTACAGCTATGTGATGCCCTCAAACACAACGCACATTACTGTACAGCTCTGTGATACCCTCAAACACACCGCAAATTACTGTATAGCTCTGCAATACCCTCAAACACACCGCATATTAATGGGGCTGGTATGAAATTTTTTCCAGGGCTGGTTTTTATCCCCAGTCCGGCCCTGCTCGCAGCTGTCCAGTGTGCCACATTTCTTTCTCCTTCCGGCCGGCACATGCCACCGCGCCTCCCGGCATTGTTTTTAAGGCTGCTTGTGGTGGCCTACCTAGGGCTCCATTAAATTCTTCGCGCAAACGTTAACGCTTGTGCAAAAACACATTAACGCGAGGGGAAAAACCCTTTGCGCTGAACGTCGTATTACGACGTTTGCGCACAAAATGTGCGTTAACGTCTAACGCGAGTGACCCTGCGCGAACCCTTTGTGAGCGCAATTTAGTGCGTGCATCATATACTTAACATTTTGAGCGCAAATGCATTTGTGAGCTGGTGCGCGCATGGTATTACAGTCTTAGCGCAAAATTTAACGTTTGTGCGCTTAATTTTAACGTCGATGAAAAGATGGTGTAACGGCAAATTGTAACAACCCAATCATGTCGCAGGACAAGAAAGTTAATGTGCTGCCGATACAGTAAAGGCACTTCAAGAGGAAGCAGATAGTGTATAATTAAAACAAAAGAAAACCCAAAAGGAACACTGTATTAAAAGATAGCGTTTGTATTTTTTTGCTCTTAAATGATAATAAAGCTGTGGAATTCTCTGCCTGTTGAGGTGGTTGGGTCAGAGACTGTACAGACTTTTCAACAGCGACTGGATGACTTCCTGCAGACACAGAATATTAAGGGTTAGAATATTTAATATGTGAGTAAAAGCTTCTTGATCCAAAGAGAAATCTGACGCCATCTGGGGGCAAGAAGGATTTTTTTCCCAGTATGTTGCATATAGGTGAGCGCTTCAGACTGGGTTTTTTTGTCTTCTTTTGGATCAACAGCAGTAGGTGATGTGTGAAAGGCTGAACCCGATGGACGCATGACTTTTTTCAGCCTATGTAACTATCAAGTCATGTCCATATCAAATGGGAAGAGGATTACACAGTTTGGGTCCATACTGTTTATCAAAGCAACAACCCAGACTGGAAATTAGTCGGTGAATTAAAATATATTTACAGTATATATACTAAATAAATTGGGGGCATTCTGTGTCACTTCCTAGGTGTATTTGTATGAAGCAGACTTGTACCATACGGGTTCAGACCGAGTACAAATTTGATGAATCCGAATATTGAATCACCAAGCCGTGGAACCAATTAGCTTCTAAAATTATCTGATTTAATCTGGAAAAAAAAAAAAAAAGAATATAGTCAAATAGATTTTAGGTTGATTGGGATCACTGGATACAATAGTTATCACTGTGTAATGCAAAATGCAAAGGTAACTTAACACTAATCATAAAACAAGCAGAAATAGTAACCCTAATGCATACGTAACCCTAACCCTAAAAAAATCAGAAAAAGCAACCCTAAGCCTAAAGGTAACCCTAATCATAAAAAGCAGAAAAAGTAACCCTAACCTTAAAACAAGCAGGAATAGTAAACCTAAGCCTAAAAGTAACCCTAACCTTAAAACAAGCAGGAATAGTAAACCTAAGCCTAAAAGTAACCCTAACCCTAAAGGTAACCCTAAACCTAATGACAAAAAAACAGAAAAAGTAACCCTAAGGTTAAAGGTAACCCTAATCATGAAAAAGTAACCCTAACTTTAAAACAAGCAGGAGTAGTAATCCTAACTTCTAATCTATCCCCTGGTGATGTCCTTTGAATACATCCCACACAATACAATGATGTGAGTCGGTGACTGACCCATTCACTCCATTATATGGCCAAAGCCACACACTGAGGAGCAAGTGATGGAAAGACACAACACAAAATATCACACAATGAATGCACCCAGTGACACATATAGAGGAAAATATCACACAATGGATGCGCCCAGTGAGACATATAGAGGAAAATATCACACAATGGATGCACCCAGTGACACATATAGAGGAAAATATCACACAATGGATGCACCCAGTGACACATATAGAGGAAAATATCACACAATTGATGCACCCAGTGACACATATAGAGGAAAATATCACACAATGGATGCACCCAGTGACACATATAGAGGAAAATATCACACAATGGATGCACCCAGTGACACATATAGAGGAAAATATCACACAATGGATGCGCCCAGTGACACATATAGAGGAAAATATTTTCTTAACTAAACATACAAGAGAAACAAAGCACATGTAAGATTTCAGCAACATCAAATAAACACAATAAGGATATTTCATTTTTTTGGTGGTACTGGCCCTTTAGGGGCAAAAAAAGGAACACTATTTTTAATAGCATATCCCTTTAAAAAAGAGCCCCAAATAGGGAATTATATTATAAACATAAACACACACACACATAGACATATACTGTATACTATATATCTCAAAAATTGGGTGGACGCGCTCAGGGTCTTTAATAATAAATATAAAGCGATGCTTCTGTGGGGAGAATCATATGGGAATGATTTTAATGTGATTACTAATAAAGCACCGCTTTTGATTTATTATTGAAGACCCTGAGCGCGTCTACCCAATCTTTGAGGTCTCTACATTTTTGCATGGACTTTTGTTGCACCTGCGCACCTCTTGTTTCCTCTGGTGCATACAAGTTCATATAGTTTTATATATATATATATATACAGTGGTGTTCAAAATTATTCAACCCCCAATGCTGTAAAGGGTTTTAGGGAATTTAGTGTACATTTGTAATTGTATTTAGAATGAAATCCTACAAGGACTTTTTAAAGAACCATATGCAACTAAAATGACATCAATTGGTTTTGTAATACAGTAGTAAATGTTTCTTTTGTGAATTCTTCATTGACACAATTATTCAACCCCTTAAAGACTACCACTCTGAAGAACAGAGGTTCATTCAAGTGTTTTCAATCAGGTATTGAAAACACCCGTGGATGTCACGGAGCAGCAATAAAGCATAATAAGCACCAATTAGGCAGCTTTAAAATGACTGTGATACTCAGCTCCTTCTAGACATTTACTGGTGTGGTTACAAACATGGTGAAGTCAAGAGAATGGTCCAGGAAGACAAGAGAAGAGGTGATTACTCTTCACAGGAAGGGCAATGGCTATAAGAAGATTGCAAAGATGTTAAACATACCAAGAGAGACCATAGGAAGCATCATTCGCAAATTCAAGGCAAAGGGCACTGTGGAAACGCTACCTGGTCGTGGCAGAAAGAAGATGCTGACTTTGACTGCTGTGCGCTACCTGAAGCGTAGAGTGGAGAAAAGTCCCGTGTGACTGCTGAGGAACTGAGAAAAGATTTGTCAGATGTGGGTACTGAAGTTTCAGCTCAGACAATACGGCGCACACTGCGTAATGAAGGCCTCCATGCCAGAACTCCCAGGCGCACCCCCTTGCTGTCTCCAAAGAATAAGAAGAGTCGACTGCAGTATGCCAAAAGTCATGTGGACAAACCACAGAAGTTTTGGGATAGCGTTCTGTGGACTGATGAAACAAAATTAGAACTGTTTGGGCCCATGGATCAACGCTATGTTGGAGGAGGAAGAACAAGGCCTATGAAGAAAAGAACACCTTGCCTACTGTGAAGCATGGCGGGGGGTCAATCATGCTTTGGGGCTGTTTTGCTTCTGCAGGTACAGGGAAGCTTCAGCGTGTGCAAGGTACCATGAATTCTCTTCAGTACCAGGAGATATTGGATGACAATGTGATGCAGTCCGTCACAAACCTGAGGCTTGGGAGACGTTGGACCTTTCAACAGGACAATGATCCCAAGCATACCTCCAAGTCCACTAGAGCATGGTTGCAGATTAAAGGCTGGAACATTTTGGAGTGGCCATCGCAGTCACCTGACTTAAATCCGATTGAGAACCTCTGGTGGGACTTAAAGAAAGCAGTTGCAGTGCGCAAGCCTAAGAATGTGACTGAACGGGAGGCTTTTGCCCATGACGAATGGGCGAAGATACCCGTAGATCGCTGCAAGACACTTGTGTCAAGCTATGCTTCACGTTTAAAAGCTGTTATAACTGTAAAAGGATGTTGTACTAAGTACTAAGATTGAATGTCACTTGGGGGTTGAATAAAACTGATAATGATGTGAGCACAGAAAAGACATTTGTGGTTATTTCATTATAAATGTTATGTTATATTTGTCTGACCTACACGTGCCTCTTTGATTTAATTGTAAGCAAGATGACTGAATGATCAAAATCAATGTCAAACTGGCCAAAACACTCAATTTCAGTGGGGGTTGAATAATTTTGAACACAACTGTATGTTCTGGTAATCATATATATTCAGTGAGTGGGCAGATTATTATGACCACCTTGCTTTTTTAGGCAAATTAGCTATAATTTGGCGCTGAAGTTGCTAGAGGGTCTGAGCCCCGCGGTAAGAAAGCAGATTGTATAACAAATGCTTATGCCGGCTATTGAATATGGAGATGTAGTGTATGCAGCTGCCCCGCAAGCACACCTTCATAAACTTACTACATTGTATAACTCATTCTGCCGCTTTGTGCTACAATGTAACTACATGACCCACCATTGTGACATGTTGAAAGAGCTAGGCCCCTATTACATTATTCGCGCAGCGTGTTTTGCGTGCGCAAATGCGCATTTGCGCGAGGGGCAAAACCCTTTGTGCTGAACATCGTATTACAATGTTCGCGCAAACGATGCGCGTTATCATTTAACGCGGATGGACCTGCGTGAGCGTGATGAACTGTGCGCGTCCTATACTTAACATTGTGAGCGCAAATTCGTTTGTGCGCTGGCACGTGGATGGTATTTCAATCGATGCGCAGCTTTTTATGAATGACGTTTGCACGCATAATTTTAACGTCTTTGAAAAGCTGGTGGTAGCTGCAAATCTGAACGTTCTGGCCGAAACGAAAAAACACCAGCACGAAAAAAAAAATACAGCACAGTATAGATACACATTCTACACATACCCAAAAAAATTGTGAATTTGTGCGTGTTTTTATTATTGCTGCAGCATATATACTCAGATTTACTTTGACAGGCGCAAAAACTTAAGTGAGTCAATTAAGGCAAATTGATGTCAATTAAGGTTCTTAATTCTGATTGGCTGAATCCCGCGAAAAAAACAGTCCGCACACAGATTTACGTGCGTTACGTTACTGCGCGCGTATTACACTCCGTTTTGTGTGTCGTTTTTACGAACGTTATTTTTTGACGGATGAGAAAATGCGTTCGGATCGGAATGCCACGTTAATTTTCGCACAATAACGCTGGACGATGCGTGCAGAAAAATGTGTGCTGCGCCAACGAAATTGCGCGAAGAATGTAATAGGGGCCCTAAACTGGCCGTCGTTGGAATCAAGATGCACCCTTCACCTTTCCAACCTGGAGTTTAAGAGCTTTTCTGGGAAGCTACCACCCTACCTGAATAGGCTGCTTCCCCCAGCAGTTCCCTCATCCTATAACCTCCGATCCAGGACCAGCACCTTACTTGCAATACCACAATACAAAATGAAAGTGGCTCGATCATCATTTTCCTACAGAGCACCGCAGTTATGGAATAACCTCCCAGACGCCATAAAATCTCCCCCCAGTCTAAAGTCACTCAAGAGCTCCTTACTAACACACCTCAATACAGAATGCACCTGTAAACAGGTAACATAGTGACTATATACAGAATGCACCTGTAAACATGTAACACAGTGACTATATACAGAATGCACCTGTAAACATTTAACATAGTGACTATATACAGAATGCACCTGTAAACATGTAACATAGTGACTATATACAGAATGCACCTGTAAACATTTAACATAGTGACTATATACAGAATGCACCTGTAAACATGTAACATAGTGACTATATACAGAATGCACCTGTAAACATGTAACAGTGACTATATACAGAATGCACCTGTAAACATGTAACACAGTGACTATATACAGAATGCACCTGTAAACATGTAACACAGTGACTATATACAGAATGCACCTGTAAACCTGTAACATAGTGACTATATACAGAATGCACCTGTAAACATGTAACAGTGACTATATACAGAATGCACCTGTAAACATGTAACATAGTGACTATATACAGAATGCACCTGTAAACATGTAACATAGTGACTATATACAGAATGCACCTGTAAACATGTAACACAGTGACTATATACAGAATGCACCTGTAAACATGTAACATAGTGACTATATACAGAATGCACCTGTAAACATGTAACATAGTGACTATCAGGGTTATCCAAAGAGATCCGAATTGCTTGAGAAAGGTAACCGAACGCTGAAAATCAGCGTTCGGTTACCTTTCCTGGCCATTCGGCTATCCAGAGAGCAGACAATTCGCCAAATCGAGGGCATGAAAAGCACTGCTTCGGCTATTCAGAGAACACAAACCAGCAGTGAAAGGTTCCCCTAATGCCGTGCCATTCGGGGGTTTAATTCGGCAAATTTATTCAGGAGAATCCCATAGGCTTCAATGTTAAAAATATTCCCGTTTTAATTCAATATCTAATAAACCGTTGATTATAAAATTCTGCAGTAAAGAGTCTCTTTATTTATAGATTTTTTAGGATATTTTAAGCATTTTTCTGAATTTTTTATTTTTTTTAAAGTTTACTTATTTTTTCTGTAACAGCCCTTTTTATTATCATTCCCTGGACCTCATATGCAAATTTCAGATAATTTCGCTCAGTAGTTTCTTTGCAAACAGCGTTTCATTTTCACAGATTCACACAAACTATTTTGCTAATTTATTCACCTCCCTCGGCTGCTTCGGCTGTGTGCAATCGGCTCCTGCTCGGGCTTTTTCCGTTGTTTTCGGCAGGTTAATCCAGATGTTTTTGCGGGTTTTCGGCGTGCATTCGGTGGGTTTTGCGGTTCGTTTTCGTCGGGTTTGCGGCAGCTTTTCCCTGCAATTCGGGGACACTGTGGTGCTTGCTGAATACACCGCAGGGTCACCGAAATGGGATCGGCAAAAGGAACCGAATTGAAGAGAACGAAAAGTCACCAAACGTGCGGTGACTTTTCGAATCTCTTTGGATAACCCTGTATATACAGAATGCACCTGTAAACATGTAACACAGTGACTATATACAGAATGCACCTGTAAACATGTAACACAGTGACTATATACAGAATGCACCTGTAAACATGTAACAGTGACTATATACAGAATGCACCTGTAAACATGTAACAGTGACTATATACAGAATGCACCTGTAAACATGTAACAGTGACTATATACAGAATGCACCTGTAACCATGTAACAGTGACTATATACAGAATGCACCTGTAAACATGTAACAGTGACTATATACAGAATGCACCTGTAAACATGTAACATAGTGACTATATACAGAATGCACCTGTAAACATGTAACAGTGACTATATACAGAATGCACCTGTAAACATGTACAGTGACTATATACAGAATGCACCTGTAAACATGTAACAGTGACTATATACAGAATGCACCTGTAAACATGTAACAGTGACTATATACAGAATGCACCTGTAAACATGTAACAGTGACTATATACAGAATGCACCTGTAAACATGTAACAGTGACTATATACAGAATGCACCTGTAAACATGTAACATAGTGACTATATACAGAATGCACCTGTAAACATGTAACAGTGACTATATACAAAATGCACCTGTAAACATGTAACATAGTAACTATATTACTTACATATTTGTTTTCTGTGTTAATCTGTATAGTTGTGTTTTGTTTTTAATATATTGCATTTATTACTTTGTGTTTCTGTAACAATTCAATGTTCTTGAACCCAGGACATACTGAAAACGAGAGAAATCTCAATGTATCCTTCCTGGTAAAATACTTTATAAATAATTAAATTAGAACTAGGGAAGCCGGTTGTTTACCACGACAGTAGAAGTGATTTCTTCTGAAGATATGGGTAAACAACGCCCTTGAACGAGGGATGATTGTTGGCGCTCGGAGCCATGGAGCGAGTATCAGCAAAACAGCAGAATTCGTTAAATGTTCAAGAGCAGCTTTTGTTAAAGTGTTTAAAGACTGGACTGTCAGCCGAAAATCTGGGTCTGATCGTGCGAATTGTGGCCGTCAGCGACTAGTCAATGTAAGGCTAGGGTCAGACGAACGCAGTTTTAACGTGTGTTTAGCCGCACGAAATCACGGCCGTGCTAGCAGCAAATGACGTCCAATGCCGGGGAACACACGACGAACGGCCGCACGAAAGTTCGTCCGTGCAACACAAGTGGCAAACGAACGCATTTTTTCGAGAACGTCAAACCGCTACTACTGACGTACAGAGTGCGCTGCGTCCGCATAGCGGCGTGTTTGCGTGATTGGGAGACGTCAGACGCTGCTAATGACCGGATAACATAACGTCCAGACACAAAAAGTGTTTTATTGATGATCCGTACAAAATCACGGACGAAACTGCGCATCGTATGACCGCTAACGCGTATTTCGTGAAAAAATACGTCCGTTCGTTCGACCGCACTTTCCCACGGACGACGCGAAAAATGCGTTCGTCTGACCCTAGCCTTAGGGCAGAACGGAGAGTGGCAAGACTGGTACAAGACAACAGAAGCGCAACAGTGCAACAAATTACTGCAGACCTTAATCAGGGATCCTCTCAAATGATCTCTGAACTCACGGTTTGCCGTACACTGCACCGTATGGGATATGGAAGCCGAAGGCCTGTTCCAACACCTTTGCTCTCTGCAGTTAACAAGATAAAACGTCTCCAATTCGCACAGGAACACAAGGATTGGACAGTCGAGCATTGGAAAAAAAGTCATGTGGTCGGATGAATCCCGTTTCCAGTGTTTCCAGTGTGAGTGAGAATTTGGCAGAAACAGCATGAAAGCAGCACCCCACATGCATGAGTACAACCCTTCAAGCTGGTGGGGGCAGTGTTATGGTTTGGGGCCCTTTAATTTGTGTGGCACAACGTCTGAATAGCACAACATACCAAAGCATCGCTGCTGATCAAGTTCATCCTATCATGTTGATGGCGTATCCCAATGGAGATGGCTTCTTCCAATGAGACAATGCGCCCTCATGCCACGGTGCTCATATTGTGCAGGAGTGGTTTCAAGAACATGAGGGAGAATTTACCTTGCTCAGGTGGCCCCCACAATCACCAGATCTCAATCCAATTGACCATTTGTGGGAGGAAGTTGAAAGAGCCATCAGGCAGCTGGTTCCACAACCATCAAATCTCACAGAACTGGACAGTGCTATTTATCAGGCATGGTGTCAGATTCCTCGCGTCACCTTTCAACATCTCGTGGAGTCAATGCCAAGAAGAATCGCCGCAGTATTGAAGGCAAAAGGTGCCCAACCAAGTACTGATGGGGTGGTCATAATAATCTGCCCACTCAGTGTATATATATATGTGTGTGTGTAAACGTTATAAGAAAAAATGCTCTTGAAACTGATGCCTGTTACTTAATTTGTCATAAATTCTTTTGGCAGGGTTCTCCATGCACCAAGAGCAGCATGAAGGAACAAGGAACTATGACATATTGGGAAATTCAAGAGGAATAAACGGTAACACCCTTAATTATTTACAATTACATTGGCTAATAGAGATCTGAAGCTGTAAATGCACCTTAATTACTGATACGGAAAAGAAAAATCTGATTTGCATTGGAAAGAACTGTGTCTATATTTAACAACTCGTGCGAGAGTGACCTTAGAATGTGAAACGCAACCTGTCAAACATAAGGACGGGGGCACATGAGCAACGAGGCACGGTCAATTATACACATAATACAGTGACTTTGCTATTTGTAAAAGTAGGCTGACCAGAGCTGTCCACGGGCCACGCTTCCTGGTTTATTCAGGTTCACAGCACAAAGCTTTTCTTTCTTTACGATCACAAGGAAATGAGTGAAAAAATAATTTTAAAGGAGGTAAAAGTGAACAGCAAGCGCTTCTGGCATCATTGCCATTATTTTTAAAACGCGTGGCGTTGGCTTGCAGGTGCAGAGCTCTGGCTGGTTTCGATAAATTAATTTTATTATAGCATATTTATGCTGAAATATTTAATTACAGCTTATTTATATAAAACATATATTAATATAAATTATTTAAGTAAACTTACTTTATTTTAAATTATTTATAAAAAACATTTTAATATAAATTATTTCCGTAAACATGTTTTATTATAAATTATTTATAAAAACATTGTATTATACCTTATTTATATAAACGTATTTTATCATAAATTATTTATATGAACATATTTTAATATAAATGATTTACGAAAACTTAATTTATCCTAAATTATTTATACAAACATATTTAAACTTATTTTATCATAAATTATTTATAAAAAACATTTTAATATAAATTATTTCCGTAAACATGTTTTATTATAAATTATTTATAAAAACATTGTATTATACCTTATTTATATAAACGTATTTTATCATAAATTATTTATATGAACATATTTTAATATAAATGATTTATGAAAACTTAATTTATCCTAAATCATTTATACAAACATATTTAAACTTATTTCATCATAAATTATTTATAAAAACATTTTAATATAACCTAGGTAAACTTATTTTATTATAAATTATGTATAAAAACATTTTATTATACCTCATTTATATAAACATATTTTAATATAAATGATTTACGAAAACGTAATTTATCCTAAAGTATTTATATAAACATATTTTTTTTTCAATTCAAGATTTTTATTATAAGAGAAATAAGCCATACAGCAAAATCGCAAAAGATATTTCAAAGGGTACAGCGAACAAGAGATCAGCAGTAAAACAGCAGGGGAAGATAAAAAGGAGGGGGGCACTCAGACAAACATGGGACCTCTGTACCAGGGAAGTGGCGAAGTCAGCAATAAATTCGCAGAGGGGTCGTCTGGTCAAAAAAAAAAAAAAGGGGGTGAGGAAAAATCGTGGAGGGGACTGCCCGAACAAGAGTGGCGTTCCCGGCGCTCTCCAGGGAGATACCGGAGGCCATGGAAGAGGCCACAGGGCTGGGTGATCTGGGGCCAGAGGGGGCAGACAGAGCCATGGTATCCGCCCCAATGGCTCACCGAGAGCAACCCAATGTCACACACAAAAATAATAATAAAAAAAAAAAAAAAAAGGGGGGGGGAGAAAGTCCAGACACCCAGCCGCCACACAGAAAGCCACAGCCCGGTGGTGCAAAGGATAGTCCACAATTTAAAAAAAATGTCCAGAGTGCAGGGAAGGGGTGGTATGTGTCACAATAGTGGGGGAGGGGGTGTCATCACGGTGGGGTCATTAGAGATGCGAATTGAGGGGGGCAACAGCAGAGGATCAACAGCCAGAAAGGTGAGGTGGCTGGGCTAGGGAGAGTCAGTCGGTGTCCAACAATAGAGCGAGGAGGGACTCAGCCCCCTCGGGGACAACCTCCAGCAGGGACACTTCAGTTTCCAGGACGGGGATACCTTCCACAACCGCAGTGCTTCCATCCACCGGCCGTCCTTTTCGCTGCAGTCCATCCAGCAGGTACAGTTCATTCGGTTCGAGCAGCCTCTCCAGTGGCCGACCCGGGGGTGGGGGGGTACCTCTCGATTTCTCATCCGTCCCCGCTACAGGTATGTCTTCCAGGTAGTCAGGGCGTACCTCCACGGGCCGTGCGATCAGAGAAGGTGCCACATCTCCTGGGCCGACAGGGCTCCGTCCACACTCCGCACGATCCCCAGAGAGACCCACCGACAGCCTCCCCAGCCAGAGTCACCCCAAAGCGCCATCCAGCTTCCCGCCAGACCCGGATCCACGAAGCCTGAAATTCCTCCATCAGCTCCGTCAGCATATCCTTCGTGAGGGGCAGGGAGTCCGGATCAGTCATCTGTGCGGAGGATATGTACGCCAGGAAGGAACCACGAGCCCAACGACGATGCAGGCTTCAGAAATGGCCGTCAGGGTAGGCCGCACGTGTAGGCCCGACATCCCAAACCGACTCCTTCGTCGACAAGAGCACCCGCAACTCTTCACGGCACCCCAGCGCCACAGCCAGCCGACAGTAGCCACCGAGTGGGGGACATAAAACAGACGGAGGGACGCCCAAATCTCATAAAATGTACAATCAGCTAGGGAGCTCAGCAATGTGCGTCCTCTCCTGTCCGCAGTCAGCTCTGCCCCCCTATATAAACATATTTAAACTTATTTTATCATAATTATTTATAAAAACATTTTAATATAATCTAGGTAAACTTATTTTATTATAAATTATTTATAAAACCATTTTATTATACCTTATTTATATAAACATATTTTATTAATTTTTCTATAAAAACAATTTCATTTTAGCTTATTTATATGAACATATTTTATTATTACTACAAAAACATTTGTATCTTTTTCTGACAATCCATCATTTAATTAAGTTTGGTCATTAGTCAGTGAAATGAAAAAATAAAATAAAAATAAAATTTGCTAAAATAACTAAATTAGGTGACTTTTTAAACCCCACTATCCCTCAACTATGGGCGCGATTTAATTTCGCCGGAAAAAATGTCAGCTGATTTCGGACGATATGTTACTTGAAATATCGGCTGATTCAATTGAAAATAATCGTCCAGAGATGATGTTAAAAAAATACCGCTGGTCAGAAAAAAAGCTGACCAGCAAAACACCCCAAAAAAGCGTATTTTAAGCCATCATCATACTGATTTATGCCATTAAACATGGCTGAAGATTTCAGTCTTATTTCCGCCATTTCTGTGCATGAAAATCCATTCATCAGCACTTTGTTTTAATTTTTTTGGGAAATCGGCATACCTGTAAATTGGATTGAAACGATAAAGCTGATATTTCCATTGAAAAGTCTAGCCCCGAGAGCCCATATCTGAGCCACATTTTTATTGAGAATCGAAATGCCAGTAAGCCCGATTTTGAATTTTCCAAACCGAAAAATGGTTGAAAATTTGCAGAAAATAAATATTGCCCATGAAACTCCACTTTTGCACCTTAATTAATGTTTTCCTTATGGAGAAAGGAAATTCCAAGTGAGATCACACTAGTGTCACCCTGTATTGATGTAGAGAAGCTGAACGGAGAAGCCCCCACCCTCAATGTAAAAAAAAAAAGTTTCAACAAACTTTATTGCTCCATTAGAGCTACTATAGTAAAGAAAACCCTCTCTGGACACCAATAATGAAGTTGTTTTCCCCATGAGTCTTCATGTCGCCTGATGCCCTGATTGAGATGGTCCCGTAACCACCAACAATTAAGCTACAAAACCAAACGGCTCAACCATTAACAGATGCACAAAAGTGGATAACCTGCAACAACGTTATTGTACGGCCTTGGCTATCACGCTATAAAGCCCTTTATTTTTAGGCCGTGTTCACACGAGCACGGAGGGAAGGGAACGTCCATGAGAACATGCGTTCTCTCAGCTCAGACGCCCATGTGGCCACCTCGCTAAGTGCTCAGTCCTACAAAGCGCAAACCTCCTATAGAGGATCGCACTTTGTAGGCCTGTTGAACGTCTGTCGTAGCTTTTTGATAGGGAGGATTTCAGCACGTCCGGTGTAACATGCGATACTATAAAACATGTTTTACCGTGTGGCCCTCCCTGTCAAGCCGTCAGAAAGCTGTGATGGATGCAGGGAGGAGGGGTCACACGCAGTGGCGTAGCGTGACTTGTCAGCGCCCGGGGCAAGGCAAGAATTGTGCGCTCCCCAACCTGTGGACAAGGTAACACACCATGATTCCATTCCACCAGTAGAGAGTTGACCCCCTTACCCCACAAGCACATGATGCATTGTATATTAACAAAATACTGATGCAATAAAAAAAGAAACAAACATGCCCCCCCACGCTACCAGTCACCCTGTCCCAGTATACCGTAGCATAGTTCCACTCTCAAGTCACTCAAGTATACCCAGTCACTCTCTCTCAGTACACCCAGTCATTCTCAGTACCCCCACTTTCTCCCAATACCCCAGTCACTCTCTCCAAGTACCCCCGTCACTCTCTCTCCAAGTACCCCCGTCACAATCTCCCAGTGCCTCCCAGTCACTCTCTCCCAGTACCCCCAGTTACGCTCTCAGTACCCCCACTTTTTCCCAGTACTCCAGTCACTCTCTCCCCAAGTACCCCAGTCACTCTCTCTCCCAGTACCCCAGTCACTCCCTCCCAGTACCCCCCAGTCACTTCCTCTCTACCAGTACCCCCAGTCACTCCCTCCGTCCAAGTACCCCCAGTCATTCCCTCAGAGTACCCCCAGTCACTTTCTCCCAGTACCCCCCAGGCACTCACTCCCTCCCAGTACCCCAGTCACTCACTCCCTCCCAGTACCCCCCAGTCACTCCCTCCCAGTACCCCCAGTCACTCCCTCCCAGTACCTCACTCTCTCCCAGTACCCCACAGTCACTCTCACTCTTTCTCTCTCCAAGTACCCCCACTTTCTCCCAGTACTCCCAGTCACTCTCTCTCTATCCAAGTATCCCCAGAAATTCTCTTCCCAAACCACCAGTCACCCTCTCCCTGTACACCACTGTCTGGTGCTCACGCTGCTCTGATGTCAGTGTCACCTACCTGCGTGGAATTGCTGGTGGCCTGGGGGGGAGAGTTGTCCAGGGGGCTTAGTGGAGACCAGATTTTAAATGTGCTGCAGGGCAGGCACCTCCTCCCTCTTTCCTGTTCAGCGGCTGCAGGGCAGCCAGCAGCAGGGGGGCTAGAAAAGGGCTTCAAGGGGGGCTGAAGAGCATTGTACAGGGTGTTCCGCCAGATAATGCTGCACTGCTTCACGAGACTCATGTCAGCGTTAAGGAGGAGTCAAGACATAGACCAGAATTTTCTGTCTTGGTCCTCCCTTCTGGACGCTGAGTGCTAAGTCACCGCCGGCATGGCAAAACTGGCGGACACCTTGCTGATCCCTGCTGGAAAATATTAGCGGTTCAAATTTATTTAGAAATTTTGCGCCCCCTAAGAAAATTGCGCCTGGGGTGACCTCCCCGGGGGCACCCCCCACGCTACGTCCCTGTTCACATGGTCGCACTCAAAGCACTCGTGTGACCGCGGCCTTAGAGTGCACTATTGCACTGCACGCACGATGTTCAGACTTGTACATTCTGTATCTTCTGTGTAGTAAAGTATCGATCTGTCTACAGCTGATATCTTTTTCAATGTTTAGCTAGTACCTCTGTTGTTTTCCCCTTACTGTATGTAGATGATACTCCGACACTATGGTGCCTATCTAAATCTCATCTATGGTGCTTGCTCAACCAACCCTCCCAGTTATGACACTTCACATCAGACACTTTGTTGTTCCAACTATTTGTGGCCTGTAATGCCTAGCATTCTTTCCACGTTGTGTTTTTCCCCTGAAGCAGGACTTTCTGATCTGTTCTGGCAAAGAACACGCATGTGTATGGAAGAGTGAGCAGATACCTACCCTTCAAAATCCCGAGAAGTCTGAAATTGCCTGTCATGGCTTGACCTTGGACTCAACAAAAAGGCAATGAATATTTACCAGTCTGACTGGTCTTCAAAGTAACGTGAAGTATGACATGGCCTAGATTCACTATTTGTGGTTTACAGGTCAAAAGAATTGGGTAAAGCTGCCTGTCCTTGCTTCCGGCATGGGAAATGAGAAGGTGAGTAATGGCAGTGGTATTACTCATTTTATACGTGACAAATGGACTATGCCAGTGGTTCCCAACCGCAGTCTTCAAGTACCCCTAACAGGCCAGATTTTAAGGATTACAAAACGCAGGGAAATTCCAAAAAGGAACACCCAAACGGTGCCAAGCACCACAATCCTCGGGCCTAACCCAGCTGAGACTGTACCTGAACAAAACTTATAACCTACCAACGTACAACAGTACGTGGAGAGTTACTGGAGGGGATTGGGTCCCCGTACAAATATATTTATTGAAAACTTAGAAACAAAAAAAACCACACAAGATAAACATATAAAAGACAAGCAAATGGAATGAAGATGTGGGTAAAAAATGCATGGATCACCATCAAAAAATAGAAAAATGCCCTTAGTCAGACAAAATGCATATAAATTATATTCAGTATAGTAACTGGTGACCAACTAAATCCACAGTAGGGAACAATACTCAATTATAATAGCCCATCTGGAAATGAATCTTCCAAAAACTAACCCACATGAAACCAGAAATAAATTTAAGGGGATTTGAAAGGCACCCCAACAGTTAAAAAACACATAGCAATGTGTTAGGACAATCACATGTTAAACAAAAGCCCAACGCGTATCGACAGCCACCATGCTGTCTTCATCAGGGGCAAAATTAAATTATAATTTTGTTTAACATGTGATTGTCCTGACACATTGCTATGTGTTTTTTAACTGTTGGGGTACCTTTCAAATCCCCTTAAATTTATTTCTGGTTTCATCTGGGCCTTTAACAAGATAACGGATTAAGAGCATCTTCATAACGATCCATTTCAAGACCGAAATGTTGCAAGAGCAAGGTTGCGGAAAGCTCGCAACCCGGAAGCGCAAACCTCCATGGAGTCAGACTCCAGGGGCCAAAACTTGCGGTGGGACCGAAGCATTACTGCGGTTATCAGGGAGGTTGGTGCTGCGTTCCGGGGAAGGCACCGAGATAGCACCTTCCCCGGAATATGACGTTAACATGGAGAAGGTAAGGGAAAATCTGCAAGCGCACATTGACCTGCTTACTGTCTCCATGTTAGCGTTTGGAATGGAAAAGGGCCATTCATTTTTTTGGACTTGACTGTTGGTGTGAAGTGATTTTACTGTTGTAAAACGCTTAACACCATGTATTGGAAGCTAGTACCTTAATTTATTATTCTTTTTTTGAGCCCTGCTAGGCTACACTCATAAATCTTTAGCTCCCATTACATTTGTGCATCCTCAAGGTGCAGGAAGAATAAATGTACAGTGACCTGCTAATCGAGTCAAGCCACAAGTTGAGACTCAACCTGGAATGGCAGTGGACTCGTTGAAATTTAGTCAGTGAAATAAAAAAATGAAAAGTATTCGGAGCTTCAGTCGTGATGTAACTAGTAGATCACTTTCATCAAGTAGCAAACGTTTGAGATCAAGTGTTGGCTCTGGTCCATTCCCTTGGCTCGTCTGAATCACATGACACATAAGTTTCCCCATACCAGGATCACATTCCTAATGGTTAGGCCAGAGACATTTTTTTTCACTTAGACAATCATCTCTCTTGTACCCTACACACATGTACACCTTGATTATTATTTGTCTTTTCTATTGCCAAAAGAATTGTAACTAGTACAACAAATATGCCTCCTGTGTCTTTCCTAATAGCCTCGAGGTTTCATGTTCCACAGCCCTGCCCTGCCCTGTTCTGTTCGGGTCAATATACTTTATTTGGAAATACTTTGTTTCACAAGTTTTTCCACAACTCCTCACGTGCAAGTCAGCGGCGCACAAAGAGAATAACAGAGAACAGCGAACAAATACGGATTAAAACACAAGTGTGGGGTGATGTGTAGTGAAGGTCAGCAGGGTTTGAACTCATTTGGTTCCGAGCCCTTTGTTCACTGGATCTGTACGGTTGGCCGCGTGCCACTCTTACAAAGCTGGCACAGACCTCGCTCCACGATCCTTTGCTCCTTGTGGGGGAAAGGGGTACAGAGAAGACAAGAACATAATGTTGTATGTTGATGTATCCCAGACCTGCACAACTTAGCAGTAGGTAGGGGCCAAAATTAGAATGGATTAAACTTCTTTGGGCCACAGAGGTATACGTACTGTTTACATCCCAATTCATCCCTTCACATCATTTCATGTCTATTTCACCGAAAAATTCATGTTCACTTCACCCCATTTACTTCATGTCCACTTCACTCCCTAATTCATGTCCATTCCCCCCATTCCCCACCTATTTCACCTCTTTCATACCATTTTATGTCCCCTTCAACCCCAATTCATATCCATTTCACCCACCAAATTCATGTCCATTCACCCCCTCCAAGTTCAGGTTCACTTCACCCGCACAGCCCTTCACCCCATTCCCCAAGCTTACCTCTCTTCCCTACCGCGCGGTTACAACAGGAAGTGACATGTTACACGGTCGCTTCCTCTCAGCTCTGTGCAGGCAGGGAGAGAGGAAGTGTGAGAGCCCCACTCAGATCTTCTCAGGCTTCAAAGAGGTCCAACCAGGTCCAGAGGTCAGACGACCAAGTCCTCAGAACTTTCCATGCAGTCTAAGCCGAATGGAAAGCTGCCAGGACCTTCCGTGCAGCTTAGGCTGGTGTCAGACGAGCGCATTTTCTATGGACTGTGCGCCCGTGCAGTACGGACGCACTTTTTGACGGAAGACGCAGTAGTGGCCACACAGTCTGTTTTTGTGACTGACGTATATTTTGACGGATGTAGGAGGGAAAATAAATTAAAAAGAAAAAACATTTTGTCTGTCAAAAATGCTGGACGTATAAATGCAGTCCGTCTGACCACGTTCTATCTCTCACACACAAAGCTATGTGGACGTTGCGCACTCCGCACATCCGTCCTAGCAGTTCGACGTTCTTGCTAACCTGCGTCCGTTTGCCTCGTCCGTAGTGCATCCGTACTTGCGTGCGGACGTACTTCGTGTGTGGGCCTTCATTTGTCATGATTATCTGCTACCACGGACGTATTAAAGTGCGGCTACACGGACGTTAACACTGCGTCTGACCCCAGCCTTAGGTTGCATGGCAGGTCCTGGTGGCTTTGCAGTTCCAGCTGTCAGCAGCACCTGCCCAGTTATTTAAGGGCAAATAAAAGGGACCTCTATAATTAATAGTGTATCTCTTTAATTTAAACTCATCCTGAAGCGCAATCACGTAACACATGAATCTACGCCCACCATATTCACTTGTGATTCTGCGGTGGACAGGGCATCTGAACACCGGAAACAAATAGTTCACAGTGTTCCTCTACTGATCCTTCCGACGTCCATCACTCAAGTGGAGATTGCCATGAAGTCCTATGGACTCCTGAAGCTGACAACAGCGGCGGCGCACAGCACCGCTTGTTTTATCCATATGTAGCTTGCCAGTCCTGGAGCTGCTGGCAAAGCGGCTTGGTGGGAATATAGACATTAGAAGCGATCCACAAATTGAAAACGGCTGGCGCACAAGTTTTCCTTTTGTGCCTTACCTTTAACGTTCAAGTTGTGATCAGGCCCCTGGTGTGTCCCGTGTGTTGTCGAGCAAGGAACCACTAGGTTAAAAATCTACAAGTAATGAAGACCGACGACAGAAACTGACCCGGAGGCGTAAAAGTAACGTTGCGATTAGTTGTTGAGAAGATAACTGTAAATGATGTAAATATGCAAAATAAGTAACATAAAAGCAGACGGAATAAATGAACGAAAAACACACAGATAACAAACTGTCCAAATGCAGAGAGATTGATTAACTGGCAGTTTGAACAGCAGGAAACAAGTACGATCATCAAGCCTCTTAAGATCATATATGTGATAAATGACTGTAAAACATATTTATTGCATTGATAACGTAGCATTATATAAAGATAATGAAGATTAACAAGACTCTATCAATATTTACAGCTCTCGTTTAATGTTTCTGCATGATTTGTGGCCTTGAAAGTATAACATCAGAACTGTGATGCAAGCACTGTGACATAATATAACTACATTCTGGCTCAACGCCACTAAATTTATTATCATCAAAGCGACACTCGGCTCCTGAATGTCACGGTGCCGGTCAGCAGAGCGATCACTAGTGATGTCACACACAGAGAGCAGTCGACATCACCCTCTGTGAGACCAATCGCTGTAGCGAGCATTCTCAGAGAGGCAGCCGATGGATAAGATCTGTGCATGCGCATGAAGCTCCGACCCGTCGCTCTGCGCAGGCGCTGCGGAACTTGCATATGTAAAGTGCGCAAGTCCCAATTTGCGTTTCCTGTGCTACGCAAGTTGTGTAGGAGCGCAAATTGCGCAGAAAAGCCTCAGGAACTTCCAGGTTCGGGAGTCCCTGAGCTGAAGAGGAGGAGCAGCGCACAACGAGAGACAGGATCACCACCCGATCGCTAACAGGTTAAAAAATCCATTAACGCATCAGTATTAGCACTTTTTAGCGCAAGCATAATGTACTTTGCTCTCCCTATGCTTAACATGCGGAGCGAAAAGCGTAAGGAAAGAGTAACTAGCGTGAGGATCACATAGCCGCAGCGGTTCGTAATTAGGACTAACTGAAAAGTTAACGACAACGCTTCTGCGGAATCAGTTAGCAGCAGCTGGAACCCCCAAAAAAATCAGAGACTCACCTCACATCCTACGACTAGAATGGCGGCCTGATCTGCCGCGTCTGGCTGCTGGGAGCAGAGTGAGACTGTGGAAAAAAGTCCCCAGTCTCCCTCCGCGGACCTGCAAGATCTCGCGAGAGGTGAGATCCTGTAGGTCATGTGAGCCGGCAGCAGAAGCCTCCATGGAGTCATATGGACTCCAGGAGGGGATGCTCGGGACGGCGAATTAGCTCAGTGCACGAATGAAAGAGCACCGAAATATCGGTGCTCTTTAAATAAACCCTTCACCCTGTATAAGGTCTCCTCTTCATGTACCTTCCTCTACAGTAATACAACCTCCTGTAAAGGGCCGAGTGCACCTGTTAACTGCCCAAAATAAAATATACATGCACTCTAACTGCTGCATTGATTTACCTGCTTTACTGTAAAGTGTCCTGTAAATTTTAGGTTTGTGCACCGATTTTTTTTTCGGTTCGATTTGGTTCGATTTTTCGGATTTTTAAACTTTTCGATTCGGCTCGTTTCGACCGATATCTGTTTCGATTCGGTTCGGCTCGATTCGTTTTTGGTGTACTTTTTTTCGGAATATCGACCATTCTTCGTATTTTCGTGTCACTTTGCTCGTTTTTTGTATCGACTTTTCGTAAGTTCTGAAATTTTCGTTTTTTCGGAACGTCTGTTCTCCTCGTTTCAAAGCAATAAATTTCGATTTGACACATTTCAAGTCCAAGCTCGGAAAACTTTTCGGATCTGTCATTTTCGGATCTAAAAATTTTCGGAAATTCGGCCGCATCCGAAAACACGAATCGGGAAATTTCGTGAAAATTCCGTAATTCCGAAACGCACGTCCCTAGTAAATTTTACACAATAATATATACCTGCCCTATAAAACTATTCCTGTGTCTCCGCTTTGCACCTGGTACCCTTTGTTTGGTGATGTGAGAATAAAATGTGCTTTTTGGTTGGGAGACCTGAAGCTTAGAGAAGAACAAACAAATGAACAACATCACAAGTTAGGTATAATTAGACGCACATCACAGGTCAGGGAAATGTAAGAAATGTTGAAAGGATACGGTGGCAGAGCATCCTCTAGTGTCCAGACACACGTAACTATGCGCAAAGCCTCAACACAACGTCCAGCGTGCGTGTATTTAATGTGTAATCCAATAAAGATATCTACTTCTATAGCCAGCGGCCAAATCCTGAAGTAATAAGGGCGCTATACCATAATTCGCGTTAACGTTAGAGTCTGTATGTGTAAGTATTCTGCTTCCCTAAGCAAAGCTGTGTGGCGTGGGCGCTTGAGACTAAGTCTATATTGACCAGTACTCACACAATGAAAGTTCAGCAGACAGTGTCAACTCAGCAAAACTGACACGTAGAAAGATGAATCCAGTTGAAAACTTTAATGATCAGACTGACAATCTTTGTAATAGTGTACAGCAATGCAGGTGAAAAGACATTAGTTCTGACCAGCAAAGATGGCTGCTAGGTGACCAGTAAGTACCTCAGAACTAGACTGAACAAAAAGGGGTGGAGCTAGCTGGATACAGCAAGGCTAAGGAAACCCAGCAGAATCAAAATAGCTATGAAATAATAGCTGTAAGCAAAAGGCAGATTCAACACATAACATTAAAATATACAAATAAACCCTGAGTCATGGGGCATGACAGTAACGTTAGTGCCAGGATACGAGTTTAACGCACGTGACGCCCCCATATTACCTTCCTGACGCAACCCCTGTTAGTAATCCATTTGTGATTGCGTGAGCTTGCGCAAATTTACTGTACTTTGTGCAACCTATACTTAACACGGGGAGCGCAATCAGTAATTAGCGTTTCGATAAGTAAGATTATTATTATTATTATTCTTTATTTATAAAGCGCCAGCATATTCCGCAGCGCTGTACAATAAGCACAGTATAGACAGGGTTACAATACATTGAACAACATTTGACAAACAGTACAGGAGGAGATGAGGGCCCTATTCCCGTAGGAACTCACAATCTGGGAGGGTTGGGGTTGGAAACAGGAGGAGAGGACTGTAAGGTGAGAGTGATTGATGGTTGCGTCAGTGAGTTGGGTGGTAGCCTCCCTAAATAGGAATGTTTTCAGGGAGCGTTTGAAGGAAGAGAAGTTAGGGGAAAGTCTGACAGTACGAGGGAGAGCGTTCCAGAGAGTGGGGGCGCGCGTGAGAAATCCTGCAGTCTATCATGGGAAGAGGTGATGCGGGGAGAAGCTAGGCGCAGGTCACTGTTTGACCTTAGGGAGCGGGCTGGGGTGTATTTGGTGATTAGTGAGGACAGGTAGTGGGGAGCTGAGTTAGTGAGGCTTTTGTAGGTAAGGATAAGGATTTTGAACTTAATTCTGCAGTGGATGGGGAGCCAGTGAAGGGACTCGCAGAGGGAGCGGCAGAGACAGAGCGGCGGGTGAGGTGAATTAGCCTGGCGGAGGCGTTCAGGATGGATTGTAGGGGGAGAGGTGGGACAGAGGAGGCCAGATAAGAGATTATTGCAATAGTCGAGTCGGGAGATTACCAGGGCGTGTATGAGTTGTTTTGTGGCGACAGCGGTAAGAAATGGCCGAATTCTGTAAATATTACGCAGTTGGTATCGGCAGGAGGAGGAAAGAGACTTGATGTGGGGGATGAAGGAAAGAGCAGAGTCAAGTGTAACTCCAAGACAGCGAACTTGGTTTGATGGGGAGATGGTGATACCCTCCACCGTGATAGAGAAGTCAGGAGGTGGGGCGGCATTAGAGGGAGGAATAAGTAGGAGCTCAGTCTTTGACATGTTGATCTTTAGGTGTGGGAGGCCATCCAGGAGGAGATGCCAGATAAACAGTCACTGACTTTGAAAGGACAGGGGGAGAGAGATCAGGGGTAGAGAGGTAGATCTGAGTGTCATCAGCGTAGAGGTGGTAATTAAAGCCAAAGCTGTTGATGATTTTGCCCAGGGAGGAGGTGTAGATGGAAAAGAGCAGAGGACCAAGGACAGAGCCTTGAGGTACACCAACAGATAGAGGCAATGAGGAGGAGGAGTTACCAGCAAAGGACACACAGAAGGACCTGTTGGATAAATAGGAGTCAATCCAAGCAAGTGCAGTGTCACCGAGACCCAGAGAGTTGAGGGTCTGTAGAAGGAGGGGGTGGTCAACAGTGTCAAAAGCAGCCGAGAGGTCAAGCAGGATGAGAATAGAATAGTGGCCGTGTTTTTTAGCAGTTAGGAGGTCGTTGGTGACTTTGGTGAGGGCAGTTTCAGTTGAGTGTAGGGGACGGAAGCCAGATTGCAGGGGGTCAAGTAGGGAATTGGAGGACAGGAAGAGGGAGAGGCGGTTGAAGACTAGTTTTTCTAAGAGCTTAGAGGTAAAGGGAAGCAGGGATACAGGACGGTAGTTGGATGGAGAGTTGGGATCTAGGGATGGTTTCTTTAGTAAAGGGGTAACTAGCGCGTGTTTGAAGGCGGATGGAAGGAGCCAGTGGAGAGAGATAGGTTGAAGATGTGTGTGAGAGCAGGGGTGAGGGAGGAGGAGAGGGGAGGAATTAGATGTGAGGGAATGGGGTCGAGCGGGCACGTGGTGAGATGTGAGGAGGACAATAAGGAATTGACTTCCTCCTCAGTGGTTGGGAGGAAGCGGCAGAGGGTGGCAGATGGGACCTGTGGGAGTGGAGGTGGCAGATAACTATCTTGTGTTGGGATGTTGCTTCTGATAGTTAAGTTTTACTGAGGAAGTAGTCTGCCAGGTCTTGAGCGCTGAAGGCAGCTGAGGGGGAGGTGCAGGTGGGTAGAGGAGGGTGTTGAAGGTGGACCAGAGCCGTTTAGGGTGGAGGACAGCGTAGATATAAGAGATGAGAAGAAGGATTGTTTGGCCAAGTGGAGGGCAGAGGTGTATGACCGGAGAATAAACTTGAAGTGAACAAAATCAGCTTCAGAGCGGGATTTCCTCCAGGCACGCTCTGCGGTGCGGGAGCATCTTTGCAGGTAGCGAGTCTGGAGGGTGTGCCAGGGCTGAAGCTGGCGGCGTGGGGCCTTACAGAGTCGAAGGAGCAAGAGTGTCTAGAGCAGAGATAAGCGTAGTGTTGTAGTGATTAGTGGCAGCATCAGGGCAGGTGAAGGATGAGGTATGAGGGAGGTGGTGAAGTAGGTTGGAGAATTGATGGGGGTCCACAGCCTGTAGATTCCTGCGAGTGTGTGCGGGGTGGGGGAGCAGGGTGTTTAGGAAGTCCAGATAGGTTGAAAGAGAGAAGGTGGTGGTCAGAGATGGGGAAAGGGCGACAGTTGAACTCAGAAATGGAGCAGAGGTTGGAAAAGACAAGGTCAATAGCGTGACCATCGCGGTGGGTAGGGAGGAGGGAGGATTGTGTGAGTCCAAGGGAGGACGTGAGTGAAAGAAGTTTGGAGGCAGCAGGGGCGGAAGGATCGTCAATGGATATTACAAAGTGCTAGCGCCAATTACCGCAGGGCGCCAAAATATTAGCACCTTCTAAAAGCTGGTGCTAAATGATTCTGCAAATGCAAAATTATTTAGCACCCCCTGAAACCCCCCAATAAATCCCATGCTCACCTCCCATCCCGTGACGAGAACGGTGGCCTGATCCGCTGGTTCTCCTCCCCTGGAGCAGAGTGAGACTGGTTACAAATAGTTCCCAGTCTCCCTCCACGATCACTCTACGGTGCTGCGCAATGGCGAGATTGCGCAGGGCTCGTGTCCCGGAAGCGCAAAACCTCCATGGAGTCCTATGGACTCCAAGAAGTAATACTCGTGGCGGCGTGGTAGTGCTACCGCGAGTTTCCCAGTTGTTAACGCTGCAAGCTGGCACCTGTCCCAGAATATCGAGCAGACATGGAGATGCTATGGGGAAACCTAGAGCAGCAGATTTTCCCCATAAGCGTCCCATTTTTGCATGAACTAGGGAATAGGGCCCAAAGATCTGAGAACTTCCAGATTTCTGCCCCCTAATTAACCATGTCGTTTTTCACTTATCATACCACCCACACTCACATTTTGATATCAATCTATATATATATATATATATTAGGGCTGCGGAAATCAACGATTAATCCATCGATTAATCGTTATTTTTTTGGTTGATTAAAATATTTTAATCGACCAGCGGCGCAAAGCACGCGGCGGCGGCGCCCACGTGCTTTGCGCCGTGTGTTTGGCTCCCTGTGAGCGTCCGAAGACATGGAGCTTCAGCGCTCGCCTGGGGGAACCACGCGACCAGATCGCGGCTGGCCACGTGGTTCCCCCAGGCCAGCGCCCAAGCTCCATGCCGCCGGACGCTCACAGGGAGCCAAACACACGGCGCCAGGAGGCGAGCTGGGGCAGTATATCCATGTGTGCTGGGGCAGTATATCCATGTGAGCTGGGGCATTATATCCATGTGTGAGCTGTGGCATTATATCCATGTGTGATCTGGGGGCAATTATATCCATGTGTGAGCTGGGGGCAATTATATCCATGTGTGAGCTGTAGCATTATATCCATGTGTGAGCTGGGGCAGTATATCCATGTGTGCTGGGGCGGTATATCCATGTGTGCTGGGGCGGTATATCCATGTGTGCTGGGGCGGTATATCCATGTGTGCTGGGGCGTATATCCATGTGTGCTGGGGCAGTATATCCATGTGAGCTGGGGCATATATCCATGTGTGAGCTGTGGCATTATATCCATGTGTGATCTGGGGCAATTATATCCATGTGTGAGCTGGGGGCAATTATATCCATGTGTGAGCTGTAGCATTATATCCATGTGTGAGCTGGGGCAGTATATCCATGTGTGCTGGGGCGGTATATCCATGTGAGCTGGGGCGGTATATCCATGTGTGCTGGGGCGGTATATCCATGTGTGCTGGGGCGGTATATCCATGTGTGCTGGTGCAGTATATCCATGTGAGCTGGGGCGGTATATCCATGTGTGCTGGGGCGGTATATCCATGTGCGCTGGGACGGTATATCCATGTGCGCTGGGGCGGTATATCCATGTGTGCTGGGGCGGTATATTCATGTGTGCTGGGGCGGTGTATCCATGTGTGCTGGGGCAGTATATCCATGTGAGCTGGGGCGGTATATCCATGTGCGCTGGGGCGGTATATCTATGTGAGCTGGGGCGGTATATCCATGTGTGCTGGGGCAGTATATCCATGTGTGCAGGGGCTGTATATCCATGTGAGCTGGGGCAGTATATCCATGTGTGCTGGGGCAGTATATCCATGTGAGCTGGGGCAGTATATCCATGTGTGCTGGGGGCAAATATATCCATGTGTGCTGGGACAGTATATCCATGTGTGCTGGGACAGTATATCCATGTGTGCTGGGGCAATATATCCATGTGAGCTGGGGGCAGTATATCCATGTGAGCTGGGGCAAATCAATATATCCATGTGAGCTGGGGGGCAATATGTCCATATGAGCTGGGGCAATATATCCATATGAGCTGGGGGCCAAGCAATATATCCATCATATATATATATATCAGTGAGTTTTATTGCTGTGGATTCTGTGATACGCTCATACACACCGCACATTGCTGTGAGTTTTATTACTGTGGAGCTCTGTGATACGCGCATACACACCGCACATTGCTGTGAGTTTTATTACTGTGGAGCTCTGTGATACGCTCATACACACCGCACATTGCTGTGAGTTTTATTACTGTGGAGCTCTATGATACACTCATACACAACGTACATTGCTGTGAGTTTTATTACTGTGGAGCTCTGTGATACGCGCATACACACCGCACATTGCTGAGTTTTATTACTGTGGAGCTCTGTGATACACTCATACACACCGCACATTGCTGTGAGTTTTATTACTGTGGAGCTCTGTGATACGCGCATACACACCGCACATTGCTGAGTTTTATTACTGTGGAGCTCTGTGATACACTCATACACACCGCACATTGCTGTGAGTTTTATATTACTGTGGAGCTCTGTGTATACACTCATACACACCGCACATTGCTGTGAGTTTTATTACTGTGGAGCTCTGTGATACACTCATACACACCGCACATTGCTGTGAGTTTTATTACTGTGGAGCTCTATGATACAGCAATGTGCGGTGTGTATGAGTGTATCACAGAGCTCCACAGTAATAAAAACTCACAGCAATGTGCGGTGTGTATGAGTGTGAGTTTTATTACTGTGGAGCTCTGTGATACGCGCATACACACCGCACATTGCTGTGAGTTTTATTACTGTGGAGCTCTGTGATACGCTCATACACAACGTACATTGCTGTGAATTTTATTACTGTGGATTCTGTGATACGCTCATACACACCGCACATTGCTGTGAGTTTTATTACTGTGGAGCTCTATGATACACTCATACACAACGTACATTGCTGTGAATTTTATTACTGTGGAGCTCTGTGATACGCGCATACACACCGCACATTGCTGAGTTTTATTACTGTGGAGCTCTGTGATACACTCATACACACCGCACATTGCTGTGAGTTTTATTACTGTGGAGCTCTATGATACAGCAATGTGCGGTGTGTATGAGTGTATCACAGAGCTCCACAGTAATAAAAACTCACAGCAATGTGCGGTGTGTATGAGTGTGAGTTTTATTACTGTGGAGCTCTGTGATACACTCATACACACCGCACATTGCTGTGAGTTTTATTACTGTGGAGCGATGTTATGTCCTTTTTTTAAGTTTTGCTTTTCTCATCTGTATGTGCGTTATAATTAATCGATTAAAAAAATTTGATTAATCGAACACAAAAGTTTTAATCATTACCAGCCCTAATATATATATAGGCAGCATTTTATTAACATTTATTATGACTTAACATGGAAAGATACGATTAAACACCGAAATAAAAGCTTTACAGTGTGAGGACCAATGGGAACTCTGTTCCCCCTGCTAAGGCTGGGGTCAGACTAACGCATTTTTAACGTGCGTTTAGGCGCACTTAATCACGGCCGTAGTAGCAGCAAATGAGGGCCAATGACGGCCAATATACGAAGTACAGCCGCACAAAAGTCCGGCCCCGCAACGCAAGTGGAAAATGAACGCATTTTTTCGAGAATGCAGAACTGCTAATACTGACGTACAGAGTGCGCTGCGTCCGCTAGCGGCGTGTGTGCGTGATTAGGAGACGTCAGACGCTGCTAATGTCCGGCCAACATAACGTCCAGACGCAAAAAGTGTTTTATTGACGATCTGTAAAAAATCACGGACGAAAATATCTTGTATGACTGTTTTCGCGCATTCCGTGAAAAAAATACGGCAATGCGTTCGGACGCACTTTTTGACGGTCGCTGCAAATAATGCGTTAGTTTGACCCTAGCCTAAAATAGTGGATGAACTGTGTTCACACAAATTCCTCCTTGACTTGACCCCTGTATATCACGTCTTAAAATATAATTTATGGAATATCATAGAGCTAGATGTCCCAGACCTCCGTCTCACAATACACAGCATTTTATAGGAAGGGTAAAACAAATATCACGCTCATTAGAAACGTGCATTTTGCAGTGGAAAGGAGACGATCTCACCAGCAAAGGAACTTTTTTCACACAGTTTTTCAAAACATATGTTGCAGCGATTTATTTTTCCTTATACTGTAGGCTCCCCTGCATCAAAAAAATAATTTAAAAAAAGGGTATAGGGCCCCAGAAGTTTTGGAACTATATTTCCCATGATTCTCAGTCGTTCATTAACCTGTATAGAAAAAAATACAAACGTATTCTTAGGGAGCGCAGACAAAATATACAAGTAGGGTTTCTTGTACAAAACAGGTTGCAGGGTATTTTGTTGAATCCAATGTTTCCACTACAAAAAAGATAAAAAACAATCGTGCAATACTGTATAATATTGAAACAAATATAGGGAGAAGTAAGAGGGAACCACTCACAAACAGGGAACCAATAGGTTCGTTGTGTAGAACGCGGATAAGCCTCTATGGGGGCTTCTCCCATCAGATGGATCTCAGTATATAGATAGATGGTTTCGTGTTCTAGATTTCACAAATGTATAACCTCAAAATAAAAGGGCATACATAGCGTAATACCGTTGACACATGTACATATTTATATTCTGGGTTGGAATTACTCACGTACTACTGAGCCTCCCAACGAGTGGCTCAGTATTCAGGCAGAGGACCACTTTCTCCGTGGGGGGTCCTACCCTTAAGTCGATAATAGTGCAATGATAATGCGTTCCGGTTTGTTGGAGAAGGTCAGCTGTTTCCAAAATAAAAATGTCTGCTTCCAAATAATGTTAAAAGAGGGGGGGTTTATTATTAAAAACAAATTTGAACAAAGGGTTAAAATAAACAAATAAAACGGAATCCAAAAAATAAATAAATAAGATCCGAGACGCGTTTCCCTCGCTAGCCTGCGAGTTTCATCAGTCGCTCGCAGGCTAGCGAGGGAAACGCGTCTCGGATCTTATTTATTTATTTTTTGGATTCCGTTTTATTTGTTTATTTTAACCCTTTGTTCAAATTTGTTTTTAATAATAAACCCCCCCTCTTTTAACATTATTTGGAAGCAGACGTTTTTATTTTGGAAACAGCTGACCTTCTCCAACAAACCGGAACGCATTATCATTGCACTATTATCGACTTAAGGGTAGGACCCCCCACGGAGAAAGTGGTCCTCTGCCTGAATACTGAGCCACTCGTTGGGAGGCTCAGTAATACGTGAGTAATTCCAACCCAGAAAATAAATATGTACATGTGTCAACGGTATTACGCTATGTATGCCTTTTTATTTTGAGGTTACTACATTTGTGAAATCTAGAACACGAAACCATCTATCTATATACTGAGATCCATCTGATGGGAGAAGCCCCCCATAGAGGCTTATCCGCGTTCTACACGAACCTATTGGTTCCCCCGTTTGTGAGTGGTTCCCTCTTACTTCTCCCTATATTTGTTTCAATATATATACAGTATTGCACGATTGTTTTTTATCTTTTTTGTAGTGGAAACATTGGATTCAACAAAATACCCTGCAACCTGTTTTGTGCAAGAAACCCTACTTATATATTTTGTCTGCGCTCCCTAAGAATACGTTTGTATTTTTTTCTATATGGTCTATAAGGGTGAGGGACACACCTTATGGTGAGCTGCATGATTACATAACTCTCTCTCCACACAAACTCTGATACACAACTATATAGCGCCGAGCACTGTAACATCTAAGGTGTTATATACAGTTCATTAACCTGGTCGAGCCTCAGTGGAAATGTAATACCAAAACATCTGGAGGGCCAAGGTTGCAGACACCTGCTCTAGAATGACCCTTTAAAGCAGGGATGTCCAAACTCCGGCCCCGCAGATGTTCCTAAACTACAACTCCCAAAAATCTCTGACTGCATTACATGGATGGAGAAGCTTGGGAGTTGTAGTTCAGGGACATTTGGTAGGGGGCAGAGTTTGGACATCCCTGCTTTAAAGGGACACTAGCACTTACATAAGCTGTGACTAATTTACTTGCACATTACAAAAAAAAACAAATTATAAAACCACATTATAAAACACATTATACAACAAGTGCTGCTGTTTCTTTTTTCTTTGTTTGAAGTAATTGGACCAAATTACATTCTTCACGCAAAAGGGCACGCATGAATTTGTGCGCCAAGCGTTAACGCGTGTAAATCAACGCTGGAATTACAATCCTCGCGCATTTTTCCATCCGTCGAGCAATAACGCTGGTTATACGGATGCGCACAAATGCTCGCGCAGTAACATTGCGCACAGAAATCAGTGTATGCACTGTTTTTTTCACGCGATTCAGCCAATCTGAATTAAGAACCACAATTATCTCACGTTAAGTTTTTGCGCCTGTCAAAGTCAATCTGCGCATATATGCTGCATCAATAAAAAACCCCACACACAACCTCTCCATTTTATTGTTTGGGTATGTGTAGAATGTGTAACTATACTTTGCTGCGTATTTTTTTTTGGGCTGGTGTATTTGGTTTCGGCCAGGTTGATAGCTGGTGTTAATGGCAAATTCTATCAGGAGTTGCTAAAATGATGCGCGCAAACGCTGCGCGTTACAAACTGCGCATAGTTTGTAATACCATCCGCGTACCAGCGCATATTCACGTTTGCGCTCACAATGTTAAGTATAGGACGCGTGCAGTAAAGTAAGCTTGCGCAGGGTTCGCGCAGGTTCACCCGCGGTAGACGCATTTGTTGCGCTATGTAATACGATGTTCAGCGCAAAGGGTTTTACCCCTCGTGTTAATGTTTTTTTGCGCCGGTGCAAACGTTTGTGCGAAGATTGTAATTTGGCCCATTGTGTGTAAAAAAAGGAAAATAAAGATAGATTTTTTTATCTCCTGGTTTTGGATTTTTCCCATGATGCAACAAATACTCTGTGCGAACGTTTTACTTTACGGCTATGGTTTATCCTATAGATTAATTAACAGTTAATGAGGTGGAGGAGGAAATGTTTAGATAAGGCAGGAGGAGGTATATTGTTCTCCAGGCTACCTGAGATAAGAACTAGCAGCTGAATGAGATAAAACAGGCAGTTTAAAAGGTTTCTAATCTAACCCCTGGTGATGTCCATCCCACACAATACAATGAATGATGTGAGTCGGTGACTGAACCATTCACTCCGTTCTATGTCCAAAGCCACACAGTGAGGAGCAAGTGATGAAAAGAAAACACAACATATCACAGGATGGCTGCACCCAGTGACACATAGAGGAAAATATCACACAATGGATGCACCCAGTGACACATATAGAGGAAAATATCACACAATGGATGCACCCAGTGACACATATATAGAGGAAAATATCACACAATGGATGCACCCAGTGACACATAGAGGAAAATATCACACAATGGATGCACCCAGTGACACATAGAGGAAAATATCACACAATGGATGCACCCAGTGACACATATAGAGGAAAATATTTTCTTAACTAAACATACAAGAGAAAAACAAACACATGTAAGATATCAGCAACATCAAATAAACACAACAAGGACATTTCACTTTTTGGTGGTACAGGTCCTTTAAGTCAAGGGTCAGAAATCTTGGCTTCCCCTCATATGTTTTGAAACTACATTTCTCATGAGCCACTACCAACCTAATGAGTGGCTGAGCATCATGGGTGATGAAGTTCCAAAACGTCTGGAGGGGGTAACTGAGGCTGCCGACCCGTTTTGTGACATGCTAGTATTATAACAGACTGAACGGTTCTAAATGGAGACACAGAGAATGGAAAATTATGACTTTACACAATAAAATAATTAATTAAAGACAAAGAAATACATAAGACTTTCTCAAACTGAAACGTAAAATCCATCTGAGATTTCATGAGGGTCAGGTTTGAAGGTTCATGTGTTTTTTATACTATGCATATATGATATGTCTGGATTTATATCACCGGATTATACCGGTCAGAGTGGTTTGTTCATAAATACGCTCACATTACAGGACATTCAGGCCAAGTTATCTCCTAATCCCTTGTATTGAGCCTGAGGTGGACCACCCAGCAAACCTATAAACATTGCTTTAACGACCCTATAAACCAAGGTGTTTTATACAGAAAGCAAACAAACAAATTAGATTATACACGTCCTTATTTATACTGTTAATGTATCCGTTTCATGGGGAAACATTAAAGTTATGTTTTGTGGAGCTGCATGAAATATTTAAACAAAAATTATTTAAACAAAAAAAGCACGAGTTCCTGACAGTGTATATTTGGAAAAACACGTGGTAGTGAATGGGTTAAACAGCTTGGATCCCTTTCTTTCCTGAAAGAAAAAAAACTAATCAAGCTGAACTCTGGGCATGTAATTTTGCTGATAGCGCCATCTGCATGTCAAATCATGCATACAGCTTGAAACTGTGCTTTTAATGTTTGAATCTATATTTGAGGCACAGTTTCAAGGTATGTATAATGCAAATTTGTTTTCCATAAATCCACCGGGTCGTGGCAGTGGATTTATGGATTTATTATTCAGCTTGGTAGTGAAGTCGCTATGTTACAATCAGGTCTATTCAAAGAAAGGTGAAACTCAGGAGAACGTTTGGAGAAGTGAAAATTCTAGGTCAAAAATAGTCAAACCAGAAAAATCCACACATTTATCTCACTATCCAAATCAGCTATTTGGTCTCCTGCCAGTTCTCCTGGTTTTCACCTTTCTCTGAATAACGCTGCAAATCTTTTCAGCGTCAGTTATATCACGAAAATCCCTTTTTGTTTCTTTCATTGCTTAGAGTTTTTGATCCCTTTGCGCTGTCCTGTGAGATCTTGCGCCTTTTCCTTTCTAGTGGCAAAAATGTTACACCTCTCAACCAGGATCAATCATTTTCGCACGTTCCTCGTGATGATTTGCAGATCGTGTCCTTCAAGATTATATTGGAACAAAGCGCAGCTGACATTGTTTGTTTTTTGGTGTGTTCTATGCATGAATTGGGGCTGGATACTGACAGGTTATGTTGCCGCCCAGGCTGGGAATACCCTGATTTTATGAGAGTTATAAAAAGGATTTCACTGCTTCCTTTTTCTCAGGAACAATAGCGCATCCCCAGCTGTGACATGACGCGCCTTAGAAACTTAGACTTATTATTTTTTTATAGTGTTAGTACAAACCTTGCTACAATTCACCACTTGTTTAGATAAAAGTTTATTAATTGAGCTGATATTAATTGCAGAATAAAACCTTTCTATGAGGGCACAAATCACAGCGGTGCACTGTGAACCAGCTACACTTGCCTAGCAAGTCGCATATCATTATTATTTACTAAAAACTGTCACTTTAATCAACTTATTTGTTCGTGGCTGTGTTACAATCTCCAATCGCAAATATGTCATTTTAAATACATATTTAAAACACTTAACACAATAGAATGACCATTCGGTGCTCAGTTTCACCTCTTTAACATGATATCTTCAGTTATTTCTAGGTCGGCCATGCTTTCCTGGACACATATTACTCTTTCATGCAGAGGGGAGCGCATGCATGGAAAAGTGCTGCCCTGCAACATGTATAATCCATACGCTGCAGGAAGGAAATCAAGGCAGGTCCCCTGGGATTCCTTTTTCATTTCTCACCTACAACATATGGATTAAACATGCTGCAGGGTAGCATTTTTCATGCGCTGGCCATCAGCATGAATAAATTACATGTGTCCAGGAAACCATGGCTGACCTGGCAACCCTATGGACAACCCTTGGCCCTTCAGATGTTTTAGAATTAGGGTTGCCAGGTCGGCCATGTTTTCCTGGACACATATGTATTCATGTCGATGGGCAGCACATGAAAAATGCAACCCTGCAGCATGTATAATCTATACGCTGCAGGTAAGAAATAAAAAAGGAATCCCAGGTGACCTGCCTTGATTTCCATCCTGCAGCATTTGAAGTATACATGTTGCAGGGCAGCACTTTTCCCTGCGCTTCCCCTGTGCGTGAAATAGTCATAGGTGTCCGGGAAAGCATGGCCAACCTGACAACTCTATTTGGAACTACAGTTACAAGCATTTATAAAGTGCCAACAAGTTCCATAGCGCTATACAAAGGGAGAGACAGAATAACAAATATACATACACATTACACACACACAGAACAGTCGGAGAGAGGGCCCTGCTCGAGAGCTTACAATCTAAGGCTAGGGTCAGACGAGCGTAGTGTTCACGTCCGTGATGGCGCACAAAAGTACGTCCGTGATAGCATACAATTGTTAAATGGAGCCCCACACAAGAAGTACGTCCGCACAGAAGTGCGGAGGCATGACGGACGCTGCAAACGGACGCAGGTTAGGCAAGAACGTAATACTGCTAGAACGGACGTGCGGAGTGCGCCACGTCCACAACGTCCGCATAGCTTTGTGTGTGAGTGATGGAGCGAGGTCAGACGGACTGCATTTATACATCCAGCATTTTTGACGGACAGAATGTTTTTTCATTGTAATTTATTTTCCCTCCTACATCCGTCAAAAATTAAACGTCAGTGAAAAAAACGGACTGTGTGGCCACTACTGCGTCTTCCGTACTGACGTACGTCCGTGTGCACGGACGTACAGTCCGTAGAAATCACGCTCGTCTGACCCTAGCCTTAGAGGAGAGGGGTGACACGCTAGGTGAGGGTGAATAGAGTACAAGAAGTAACAGGGTGGATGCGGGAACTACAACTCCCAGGATGCTTAGGTACTCATTAGCAAGGCTGAGTCTCAAGGGAAAAGTACCAAAACTTTAGGAGGGCCAAGGCTGCCGACCCCTGCTCTACGTAATCAATGTTCAGGCACTGTGCGATCGATAAACAGGGTGGGAGACACTACTGAGTCATTTGCACCATCACAGCCTTCCACGTCTTGTCTTTGTCGAAGTCACTTGCGTTATTGATGCAAACCTAGGAAGAAACCAAGGTGGGAGTTATAATACGCTGAAAGCGCCTAGCAGTTTCCAAGATATTCCGTGTGTTCCGTACGGTGCAATTTCCTGGCAATTCGGCGACTCAGAAAGCTGGCAATTCACCAAATATCAGCTAATTGCCACCGAAATAAAGTGCAATTCGACCACCTCTGGCGGCAGCGAAATTCCCTGTAGACAAGTAATGGTTAATTCATTCAGAGAACGCCAAACTGCACCGAAAAGTTGGGGAAATGCCCAGGTTTAAACAAGCGAATCTCATGGGTTTCAATGTAAAAAAAAAATATATACCATTTTTATTATTCAACCGTTTATTCTTTTCATTTGCAGAAAAAGCATTTATTTATTTAGAATATTTTAGACATTTTTTGGTGAAATTTTTCATTCCGATTTTTATCTTAAATGTTTTATTTTTTGTTCTGTAACAGACATTTTATTATTTTTTTATAGGACCTTATTCATTATTTCCATGCGTTTTCATGCACTCTTATCGGGTTAAACACCTTTTAAAAATTGAGGGCTTTTATTTATTTATTTTACCCCTGTTCAGCGGCTGATCGGCTTTTTTTTTTTTAAGGTGTTCAGTGGTCTGTTCGGTGGCGTTCGGATTGTTTGCTACGTTCGGTGGTTTGTGGCTGCATTCAGCGGATCGTCGGCGGTTTGCGGCTGCGTGCGGCGGGTTTGTCAGCAGCGTTCTCTCTTCGGGGGCCCTACGGTGAATGCTGAATTCGGTGGAATATATGGCGAATTGCCAAATGGCCTCAAAATTGCACAGGGAAATTCACTGTTCGCTGCAATTTCGTGGAGAAATTCGATGCTCTTTGATTAACCCTTAAAACCTTTAACAGATTCCCACTTGCACCTAACCTTTCACTTACTGAATACATGTTACGATGAGGTGGTCTCAGGTTTACAATGTATTTCAATCCTATAGCCCATGCATCGGTCTTTGCTGTGCGTCAATCTGGGCATTTATCTTTACCATATGGTCCTTGTTTAAGAGGTTAACATGTAGAAGCAGCTTGCTAGGTATTTAGAAAAAGCATATATAATGTTTCTAAATTGCTATATCATATATCTGTCTGGGGATTGAGATATGCTCCGCTTGTTTACGCTCATGCAATGGTTTCCTGGAAATTAATGTAACCGAAAGGGCGAGTTCCAACTTACAAACCGTACATACAAATAATAATCACTTCCTCGTTTCACTGATGACGCAAATAACTTGGACCAAATGAATGAATATTATATATATTTATATATATCTGCACGGCTATGAAGCGGACGCACTCCAGGACTTTAAAAAAACCAAAAAATATATATTATTGTTAATAATAAAAAATATCCGTATGCAATGCAGACGTTTCGGCTCATACTGAGGCTTTTTCAACCAACAGAAACCTACTACACATGACAAATACAAAAAAAACAAAAAACAGTCACTAATGCGGTCGCCTGCCGCTGGCTGCAACGACAACTCAAAAAGCAGAAGTGGCGGGAAGGGCTCTGTCCCGATGTGGACATTTCTTGGTGTTCACTCACCCATTCGATGAGACTTTGCCTCTCACCTCGCGCGTGATGTGTGTCCCCGGCTACATGTGATAGCCCGGGAGCAATTCCACGGCTTTTCACTGGGCACATCCATTGTGTGATATTTTGTGTTGCGTCTTTCCATCACTTGCTCCTCACTGTGTGACTTTGGTCATAGAATGGAGTGAAAGGGTCAGTCACCGACGCACATCATTATATTGTGTGGGATGTATTCAAAGGACATCACCAGGGGGTAGATAAGAAGTCTTTTAAGGCCGGGGTCAGACGAGCGCCCTAGGTGCGCCCGTACTGAAGTGCCTCCCAGCGTCCGTCGCAGCATTGTGACGCTTCGATGGGGCCAGTCACACGCTGTAGTGCGCGCACGTATTGCACGCACTACAAGCGGACATGCAGAAAGCCTACTTGTCAAAACGCTAGACGCGCGTTGGACGGGGCTGCAAAGAGTGTTCCTCCATAGGGGGATCGAGTCTTGCAGCGCTGAACGCACTAACTGTACTCAGCGAGTTGGCCAGACGGGCGTCAGAGTCTCATAGAAGTTCCTTTCGCTCTCAAAGACACTAGTCTGACCCTGGCCTAAGTTCCCTGTTTTATCTCATTCAGCTTTCATCTCTTATCTCAGGTAGCCTGGAGAACAATAGACCCCCTGCTGCATTAACTAAACATTCCCTCCTCCACCTTATTAACTGTTAAATACTTAGATTAAATAAACAACCAAAGTAAAGTAAAGCTTTTGCACAGATTTTGGTAAATGTTGCATTATGGGAAAAATCCAAAAATGGAAACAGGAAAAAAACATAATTTTATTTTTCATTTTTACATGCAATTACTTCATACAAAGGTAAAAAAAACAACAGCATGTGTTTTATAATGTGTTTTTATTTGCAATGCCCAAATCTTATGTGGTAGTGTCCCTTATTTTATTTTTGCTGTTAAGGTCCCGGAGTGCGTCAACTTCATAGCTGTGGGTGTATTATTTGCTTGGACTTTTGCACCTGGGTTTTTTTCATATAAGATATAAACAAGATTTTCTAAGGTAGTGCAGGACTTTTGTACAATTTTATATACCGCTATATATATATACCAATATATATATATATATATATATATATATATATATGTATATATCTTCAAATGTAGGACGCACTCCAGGACTTGGGTAACGTAGTAAAAAAAGATGATTTATTAAATATGCATTAAAATATTATGCCCAATGGCACCAGCCACTGGCTGCCATTGGGCACAATATTTTAATGCATATTTAATAAATCATCGTTTTTTTTACCACGTTACCTAAGTCCTGGAGTGCGTCCTACATTTGAAGATATCTATACTACTACTTTTTGGATTTGTGCACCCAGGCAAGTATTCCGCTTGTGGTATGTGCAGGTTGCCACTGGTCATATATATATAATATATATATATATTATACATATATATATATTATACATATACATACATATATATATATATATATACATACATACATATATATATATATATACATACATACATATATATATATACATACATACACACACAAATACATTGTTGGTCGCACTCAAAATAAAAAAAACTTAATTGAATCTATTTTAAAAGCAGTATTACAGTTTCGGGTCTCTCACTGAGACATTATCAAGGCACCGCTAGAGCAGTAAATGTATTTGTTTATATGTGATATGGAGGACTGAGCGCTGTACATGGATACATTTCAATACTTTGTTTGGGAGGAGTGCAGATAATTTGCTACTAATATACACACACACACTATCCCTTACCCCATGCACTCACGGACTTCAGCAAGATCCACGGCCCAGTGCTCAGCACAAGAAATGTAGAGAATGGACAAGAGCTAGCACTCCAAAGACTTTAAAACAGTAATGTTTTACTATATCATATAAAAAGGTACATTTTGGGTAAATCCTGGGTTGTCTCTCAGTCTTTTTTTCTTCAATAAATCATTCTGTTCCAAATATCTTATTTCAGATCTTGTTTTCTCTAGTGTATTCGAGTCATATCCCTTCTCTATAAAATCCTTCTTCAATTTCTCTGACTGCGTGTCGTAAATGTTCATGTCTGTACAGTTCCTTCTAATTCTAAGGAACTGTCCTTTCGGGACTCCGTCAAGACATTGAGGTAAGTGACAGCTGTATGTTTCTATAAAACTGTGAACGTCAACTTTTTTAAAAAAATGTCTCGGTTCGAATTTCATTGTCTTGCATATATATGCTCAAATCTAAAAAATGTATTCTTTCGGTATTCCATGTTGTGGTAAATTTTAATCCCGCTATTAATCTGGTCCAGTTTTCCCAGGAATTCTTGTAGGGTATTTTAACCTCCTCTCAAAATTAAAAAAATGTCATCTATATATCTTTTGTAGCAGACTAAATTTTCGGGATATATAGCTAAAAATATTCCTCCCAAGAGGCCATAAAAAGGTTAGCGTAAGAGGGGGCAAATCGTGTCCCCATAGAAGTGCCATTAAGCTGTAAGTAAAAATCATCTTTAAAATAGAAATAATTATACTCTAAAATCAGGCGAATGCCTTCTATAATAAAAACAATTTGTTCAGGTTGCAGGATATCTGCTGGTTTTAAAAAATGTTCGATGGCTTCAGTCCCTTCCTTGTGTGAGTTGATGGTATATAATGATTGCACGTCGCTGGTTACTATTAGAAAACCTTCTTCCCATTTCACTTGTTTTAAAATATTTAAAATCTCTGTTGTGTCTTTTAGATGTGCCGTTATGCTAGTGACATATGGTTGGAGCTGGTGGTCTAAGTACTCGGATACTCGCTTTTATTTTTTACCTAAAATACATAAAGATTTAAATAAACCACAGGGAAGACCGATCATCTCAGGAGTCGGCTCAGTTTCGAGCCAAGTATCCGAGTACTTAGACCACCAGCTCCTACCATATGTCACTAGCATAACGGCACATCTAAAAGACACAACAGAGATTTTAAATATTTTAAAATAAGTGAAATGGGAAGAAGGTTTTCTATAAGTAACCAGTGCCGTGCAATCATTATATACCATCATCCCACACAAGGAAGGGACTGAAGCCATCGAACATTTTTTAAAACCAGCAGATATCCTGCAACCTGAACAAATTGTTTTTATTATAGAAGGCATTCGCCTGATTTTAGAGAATAATTATTTCTATTTTAAAGATGATTTTTACTTACAGCTTAATGGCACTTCTATGGGGACACGATTTGCCCCCTCTTACGCTAACCTTTTTATGGCCTCTTGGGAGGAATCTTTTTTATCTATATATCCCGAAAATTTAGTCTGCTACAAAAGATATATAGATGACATTTTTTTAATTTTGAGAGGAGGTGAAAATACCCTACAAGAATTCCTGGGAAAACTGGACCAGAATAATAGAGGGATTAAATTTACCACAACATGGAATACCGAAAGAATAAATTTTTTTAGATTTGAGCATATATATCCAAGACAATGAAATTCGAACTGAGACATTTTTTTTAAAAAGTTGACGTTAACAGTTTTATAGAAACATCCAGCTGTCACTCACCTCAATGTTTTGACGGAGTCCCGAAAGGACAGTTCCTTAGAATTAGAAGGAACTGTACAGACATGAACATTTACGACACGCAGTCAGAGAAATTGAAGAAGGATTTTATAGAGAAGGGATATGACTCGAATACACTAGAGAAAACAAGATCTGAAATAAGAAATTTGGAACAGAATGATTTATTGAAGAAAAAAAGACTGAGAGACAACCCAGGATTTACCCAAAATGTACCATTTGTCTTTTCTTACAATGCTCAAAATAGGACGATTAGAAGAACTATAAGAAAATACTGGCCAATTTGGAGAAAGGATCCGATGCTGAAAGAGATTTTACCAGGGAACCCTAGGCTAATATGCCGTGGTGTAAATAATCTTAAAATGAAACTGACACACAGGCATACACAGAAGAACACTACACGACCCAATCATTTCAACATCAAAAAGGGCTTTCATCAGTGTGGCAATTGCTTAAACTGTCGTAATACACGAGGTAAAAAGCAGATTATCACAAAAGTAGATGGCATTACGGGACCCATTGCAATAAAAGAAGTAATTACTTGCTTTACAAAAAATGTAATTTACCTGCTAATATGCCCATGTGGTTTAAAATATGTGGGAAGGACTACCAGACCCCTTAACATTTGTGTACAAGAACACATTAGAAATATCAGAAATGGTTGCAAAAATCACAGCGTCCCATTGCACTTTAAACTGAAACACGCTCAGAATCCGGAGGGACTTACTTTCGTTGGAATAAAAAAAGTTGAAACACCTTCTAGAGGTGGTAACCTCGAAAAACTGATTGGGCAAATAGAAATGAGCTGGATTTTTAAGTTAGGTACTATGCATCCGCAAGGTCTTAACGCCGACTTCGAACTATGCCATTTTTTAAATTGAATTATGCTCTTAATTTTTAATTTTATTACAAGACACGGAGGCTCCTATTATTATGCCAAATCTCTTTAATATCACTTCCAGCAAGAAAAAAAAGAGAAAAACGTTAACATTAGAACGTGTCAGGGGCACTTCCTGCACATGTGACAATGGTATGACCCGAGAGCATAAATGAACCCCCAGTCCACAGTAACTCCCTCTTTTTTTCTTGCTTCCAGTGAGATAAGTATATTTTTCTTCTACTCAGTGCAAAAGTTTCATTCTGTTACTTTTAGCCCATTAGTATTGTTATTACTGCTAGTCTATGCATTTATTTATTTACTTATTTATTTGCTTATTATATATTTCACTTGTTAAGGTGTTTTAATTAGGGGAATTGCGTTTTGGTCCCGGGGAGTGTTTGTTCCCGGCGTCCGCCATTTCTGGTTCACGGGGGTATTTTCCCCTATGAATACCGGGATTTGGCTGCGCTTTTTCCCACTCTCTTCTCCCGCGCTCTTGGAGCCATTCGTGTTGGGCTGGGGTTTTCGCTGGCTTCTTGCAGCGGCGGCCATTTTCAGCCTCTGAGGTAATCTATCGCACTGCTCTTCCTCACGCGGCCCCGCCCACTCGATGCGCGCGCATTTTCCCTCACTGTCATTCTGAAGCCTGGTTATCGGCGTGATGCCACATCCTAGAGCCTCCACCTCGAAGGAGAACCAGGTCCGAATGTCGGAGAGCTCAGATAGCGGGCGGCTCTTCCTCACAGCTTTGTTAAAGGAGCCTCCTCCTCCTATTCTGCCTCCGGCACAGGCCACCTCTGACATGCTGTCCAAAACTTTAAACGATTTTGCTTTGGCAATGGGCTCTGTCTCCCAGACCCTATCCAATCTGTTAGGTCTCGCTGGATCTTTAGCCGCCCCTCAAACTCTCCATCCCCCTGCAGGGGAGAATAGAGGCGCTAGCGCTACTCAGTTCATCACAGAGATTTCACATACATCGCATACTATGTACCAACGTAAAGGGCCTCGCAAAGCCTTGGCTAAAACCAAACATACATGGCCTCAGGCCGCTAAAAAAGGGCACATGATGGTAGAGGTACCTCTACATTTGAACGCGGTGAACGGCCCCGCAAAAAGATTCCCCCTAAGGGGACCAAACATTCAAGGTCCTGGAAGAAAGATAGAGCACGGTCTCCATCTGTTTCTACCTCCACCAGTATTTCCTCCATTATTTCAGATTTTTCCTCAGATGAGGATTCTGCAGTCCAGACTACAGCTCTGGCTCTAACCGGGCCGGCAGCGGCTGACGGGTCATCAGACAATGATTTTTTTGAGCTAGATAAATTTAAGCATCCCCGCGGATCCATAAAATCCTGAATAAGCGAGTCCGTAAACCTTTGTTGCCAAAGACTAGGTCACGACTCCGCACTGAATGCCCGAGGCCTATTACCTCAAAAAATGTGCTACAAACACCGAGTTTGGGGACCACGTGTTGCAATTTCTCGCCAATACTGTCTGGAATCCCCGTAAAGGGATTGATTTTTCATTTAGGTCCTGTCAGGATAAACTATTGGACGTGTTTGGTCCTTTTTTCGCAGTTGTTGGAGACAATTGAACAGGCACATACCTCCTGTATTGCTCCTAACGTGGCTACGTTGCACGGTTGGGCTCACCGCACCCTATGTCTCCTCGACAATGCGAATACCGCTCTGGCTACAGAGTGTCGTAAATCCATCCTATTAAGGATCGACCCTGGTTTAATCTCCCTGGCATCTACTGAGCCTGGGCCTGACGCTGTTTGCAAAATCAATTATTCAGGACATGAACTCATACTCCGGTTCATTCAACACTATCCAAAAAGGTCAAAATAAACATGCGGAAGGCCTTTCCCCAGAACCAGAGTGTTTTTGGCAGGGACGTCAGACGACGGCGCCGACTGCCCGGCCGCTCTTCCTACGGCTCCTCACGTGCCGCCTCCAGCCCAGCTCAAAATCAACATCAGTCGTACCAGCACCAGCAGGTCCGCTTCTTTCCGCAGTATAATCGGTCAGGACGAGGCCGCGGACTCGTTCCCGTCCACCAAGTAAGGGTTCTGTTACCTTCTATCCCTCCGGGGTTGGTGGGTGGCAGGATCGCACGTTTTTTCCATGTATGGGAGTCGATTTCAGCAGATCCTTGGATCTTGCAGACAGTGAAGGGTTATCACATAGATTTCCTGTCAACTCCGATTCAGTCAGGCCTCCCGAGGCCTTTATGCATTCCCCAGGAGAGGGAACGTCTCATACAGAGGTTCAAATATTATTGGTCAAGTGGGCCATAGAACTAACACCTCTGGGGTCACAAGGTTTTCTCGGCAACCTATTTCTGGTTAAAAAAAAAGGGAGTTCTTTCAGGCCTGTGATAAACTTAAAGGAATTAAACGCGTACGTTGTCTATCAACATTTCAAATTAGAGGGGATCCACTGTCTCCGCGATTTACTCAACACAGGGGACTGGTTGGCAAAGGTCGACCTTACCAACGTGTACCTGACAGTACCTATTCATCCAGACCAACGCCGGTTCCTGCAATTCAGATAGCGGAACGTGACGTGTCTCCCCTTCGGGCTGTCCTCAGCCTCGTGGTGTTTTCTCAAAGCTTCTAAGGCCGGTTATGGCCCTATTGAGGGCAAGAGGCGTCGGATTGGTGATATATCTGGACGATATCCTCATAATGGCGGCATCTTACGAAGCAGTGTTGCAACACCTGCAGTGGACGGTGTCGTTGTTGACAGACCTAGGGTTCCTCATCAACACTGACAATCGGTTCTAGTACCCACGCTACATCTCGAAATTCCTCGTCTTCATCGTCGACTCGTCAACTGCGATGCTGCAGTTACCACAACAGAAGCTTCGAGATATCCGAAGGGAGCTGAGGAAGGTGTTGTCACTCCCAGGTTTTACAGTCCGTTACCTAGCATGTCTGATTGGACTTCTGTCAAGTTCTATCCAGGCGGTGTTCCCGGGGCCGTTGCACTACAGGGCCCTTCCGCGCCTCAAGACAAGGTCTCTAAGTCGTGCCCAGTCCTATGCGGATCCGGTTCACCTCGACGAGGAATCCTAAGACGAAATCAGTGGTGGCTGGACAATATGGAAGCGTGGAACGGCAGAGCAATATTCGGTTCTGCTCCCGATATGGTGATCGCGTCAGACGCCAGCGCTCACGGTTGGGGAGCCACAGGTGGCTAGATTTCCATGGGGGGCAGAGGGTCCACAGAGAGGACCTTGCACATCAACTGCCTCGAACTCCTGGCCGGGCCCTTAGCCATCCGCAGCCTGTGGGGCTCCAGGTTGAATTGTTGCATTCTCCTTCGCCTCGACAATCTCTCGGCAGTGAGATATATCAACATGCTGGGAGGCGTGAGATCTCGTCCCTTGGCGCTGCTGGCGAGGACCTTCTGGGATTTCTGTCTACGGAAAAGGATCGAGGTACAGGCAGAATATATCCCAGGCTTACACAATACAATAGCGGACTGGTATTCCAGGTTCTTACAGTACTCCAGCGATTGGCGGCTGCTTCCCTGTTTCTTTGCTCAGCTCTACAACCTTTGGGGTCCCCTCTCCATGGATTTGTTCGCCTCAATACCCACATTCCCCGATTCTTCAGTTGGTGACCAGATCCGGAGGCGGTGGCAACGGACACCCTTCTGCAGACATGGCCTCCTGGCCGACATTACGCTTTTCCTCCGTTCACTCTCCTAGGTCCAAGACTTCAATTGTGTCAGTAGCCCCGTGGTGGCCGACCCAGGCATGGTACCCACAGCTTCTGTCAATGGCCGTGGACTGTCCGAGGTTACTCCCGTCGGTTCAAGACTTACTCTCCGACCCAGAGGGTCATCCGCACCCGTTGGTCATGAACGGCCACCTCCAACTCATGGCATGGCTGCTGTCAGGAGATCCATCGATTCCGCAGGCGTTTCGAGCACGATGGCGAAACTCCTTGGAGCTTCATGGGCACCAGAGCAGCTTACCGGCACGCCTGGCAGATATGGGTTCGCTGGTGTATGGGAAGGGGCCTGGATCCCGTTCGTGCCTCTATCCAACACATCTTGCAGTTCCTTTCGGATGAATTTGACGCAGGAAAAGCATACAGGACCTTGAACCTCTACCGGTCAGCTATTTCTGCCTCTCATGAGGGATTTACAGGTCTGCCTGCAGGACAATATTCTATGATCTGTCGATTTGTTGCGGGGCGTACTCATGTCTCGTCCTCCGTTGCCTCGCTACACTTCGGTGTGGGATGTAAATTTTGTATTCGCTTTACTGTGTTCATGGCCCGATATGTATCTTTGACCATTAAACAATTATCGGCGAAATTGGTTATGTTGTTCTGTTTAACTTCCTGCACAAGGGTTTCAGATGTCCATGCTTTGGACGTACATGCTAGGTCTTAGACCGGATGGGGAGAATTTCGCCTTTCCAGAAAAAAAAACCATGTCCTCTACGGTATTTTACCCGGCGACACCATTACTATGTCCGGTGCACTGCCTCCGCCAGTACGAGTCAGTCATAGCGTCTCTCCCGAGAATCTACGTTCGGAGATTTTTATTTCCGACCCGAGCTACATTGGTCAGAAGCAGTTTTGCCTTAAGCTTTGAACTGGCATAATAATAGGAGCCTCCGTGTCTTGTAAAAAAATTCCTGATTTCCCTAGTAAATTATGACGGGAAGTCGTAATTTTATTAAAGACAAAAGGAGGCGAGTATTATTCCCTCCCTGTTTCCCTCCCCCGAGTCTCAGCCTATCCAGACTTCATTGTATTTTTTGGGGGAATGTAGCTCGGTATGCTCTGCTGTTGCATTGTCCTTCTGTAGTTGTGATTTTTGCCTTCTATGTGCATCTGTTTATATATGTGAGTGGTAATTCTCATTTTTCTATTGTTTCAGCTCAGTGATTCGTCTCCTGCCTGTGTGCCCCTGATGGACCCATTGTCCGTGGATTACCGTTGCTCATGGTTCTCTGTTTTGTTTCTATTCAGTGGGAATTTCTTTACCTGGTTCCTGAATCTGGAGGTGTATTGCTAGTCTTCTCACTCCAAGAAAAGAGGAAGTTACTGTGGACTGGGGGTTCATTTATGCTCTAGGGTCATACCATTGTCACATGTGCAGGGAGTGCCCCTGACACGTTCTAATGTTAACGTTTTTCTCTTTTTTTCTTGCTGGAAGTGATATTAAAGAGATTTGGCATAATAATACTCGCCTCCTTTTGTCTTTAATAAAATTACGACTTCCCGTCATAATTTACTAGGGAAAGCAGGAATTTTTAACTTATTATTGCACATATCCCTCAGAGTAAATTATGTTTATTCCAGTTAAAAATAACTCCCCTCCTCCCCTCTCCTCCTTTTCCTTTAAACAACTTAGATTATTATTGCAGTGGTGCTATTTATTTTAGAGGGAGATGAACTATAATATTGTAAAAACTTTATATTTAAATGTGTATATGAATATGCGCCATGCTTTTAACAATGGCCGGACAACAATTGCTTTTTAATTTTAGAACTGTCCCCCATGGTGGCGAATCTGAATGTGAGCCGTTCTCCCAAGTAGCTTAAATAATGAATATAAAGTGGGTAAGGACACCTTTAAATCTTAAAATAGCAGCCGATATTGCGATCCACCGAATGGAACACAACCGGTGGAACGCAAATCCAAAATGGCTGTGGCGCGGCCGAATGACGCGACCAACACCATGTGACCGCGACAAAGAGCGAACCTGGAAGTGCACCGTGCGTGAAACACAAAACGCCGGGAACAATAATGAATGTACTTTAAATAAAAGAAGATCTCCGGAGAACCTCAGATCCCCCCGTTTTCACCCATATATCGAATGAGGAAGGCGCTTGAATAGCGCCGAAATGCGTCTCGACCACCCCCCTCCTTTTTACTGATTTATTATACGAACTGTATTTTATTGCACTTTTAATGTATGGTAGTTATCACCAATAAATTAAGTTTTTTACAACTCAAAGAGTACCCAACTCTGTAATTAAGCCCATGTCAAGCCCACACAGCAGGCTACAGGTGAGCAGGCAACCATCACCCAGGTATGGAGGAAGCAGCCAAAGAACAGGCCACAGATGAGTAGGTGACCATTACCCAGGTACCGAGGAAGCAGCCAAAGAGGTCTGGGTGCTCACCATTGAGAAGTACCACATGCCCAAAAGTTGAGCCTGGAATGCTAAGGCTCCTTAATCGGTGAGTGTGAACATATCCTTTTATTACACGATAAAATTACCAGCTGATGCTGTGCTATGAGAGCGCTGTCTCTTCTGTTTTTCTGTCTGAGGTAACAAGGATGGTGTAAAGAAGGGAAGCAGCCACTCTATATTTGGCCCGAGGCATTTCAATCCAGAGCCTGGACTTTTTGAGGCTCTGGAATTTGTAATTGTGTTATCACTACCATTTACGTTGTCTAATGTGCACAGACAATATTGCACTATTATCTCTCTTCTCTGTCTCCCATTTATTTCAGAGCCAATTAGGACCATAGGAAGAATTGTCATATCGAGAAATAACCCAGAATGTATGCGGAGAGGGTAACATTGATTATTTTCCGAGCACATTGGATGCACAACCCTTCCACTTAGGAACTCCAGAAGTGAGAAATAAGGACACTAGGACTATAGTACGCATTGGACTTTGCTGTATGGCCGAATTCATTTATATTGGACACCAGGATTTGGACTCTGGACACATTATTTTTATTGGCATTGCCGAATTTGCACTATACTGCACTTTATTGCTGCATTCGCACTATGTGTCACCGCACATATATGTTGTTGCAACAGCACTTTATATTTATTAAGTTACAGTTGCACCACTTAAAGACGCACTTTATTTTCTACGGTGTGTATATATAGCCAAACTCAATAAGTAATTGGCATACGTCAGCTCATGAAATAATATCGCCAATAATACTGCATAATCAATACTTATTGCGCCATTAGGAATTTCCCCCTTTTTTTCCTGATTGAACATTTGCACACACCCTCGAGAGTCTGTGCCTTTTCCTATTTGGCAGCATCAGCTAAAACACAATATCTAGGCAAGAGCGACCCCAACCGACCTCTCCCATTTTCTAAAGGAGCAAGACAGTCTGCCACAGGTACGTGCACCTCCCGGATTCAATGGGGCAAGATAAATTATCACCAGCAAATGCATGTTGTTAGTTCAGTGCAGCCACAAACAGGGTTATTCAAAGAGCACCAGAATTCCAACGGAATCATTTGTTCCATGCACTTTGGGGAATCAAGTTCCCTGACCCTGTGGGGAATTCAGCATTCACCACAGGGTCCCTGAAGTGCAGGTAAAATCCGCCGACCGCATCCAAAAAAACGCCATATTGAACAGGAAAAAACGGCGCAAAACTGCCAAAACCCCCCCAAACTCCGAAAAAAGCTGACGATTCGCCGAACAGCGTGCTGACCAGCCGCCGCAAAAAGCCGGCAAGCCGAGCCACCACTTTTAAAAGCGGTTTGCAAAAATAATACTGCACAAAAATGTCTGGAATTAACATATAAGGTCCTATAAATAATAATTAAAAAGGTCTGTCAGAGAAAAAAAAGGCTATTATAAAAAAATAAATAAAATCTAGCCGAAAATATTCTAAAAAAATAGAGACTTTTGCTGCAAATTAAAAGAATAAGCGGTTGAATAAATATTTTATAAAAACGGGAATATTTTTAACATTAAAACCTATGGGATTCACCTGATTAAATCTGCCCGAATTAAACCACCGAACAGCAGGGCATTTCTCTGTCATTTCTCTGCTGTTCGGTGTCTGTGAATAGGTTAACCATCCCTCTATGGGGTTTTCACTGCCGCTGAACAGCACTCTGTTTCGCTAGCAATTCGCCAATAGTTGGGAACTGCCTGCTGCTTTCTGAATAGCCGAATGGCCACGAAATTGCAGCGTACGGGGAAATTCCTTGTTCGTTGCAATTTTGGGGCCAGTTCGGCTCTCTTTGAGTAACTATGAAAGTGTCCCAGGTGCTCGCACATCCTTTTTTCAACTAAACTGATTTTTGCGCACCCTTTCTAATGGAGGGGTGCTTCAAACAAAAACAAGGGCAAGTTATTTTTGTGCTTTTTCAAATAAAAGTAATATTTATTATAGTGCAGATACTTTCCTACTTGCACGGTACTCACTTCATTGTTTCTGTAATCATGCTCGTTCGAAGTGGACATGTCCCAGGATGAATGGAACATCCTCACCTGTGATTTGTAATGGACACAATGCACGGCGGTGAGGCTGGTGAGGACGGCTTGTAGCAGCAGGATCAGCATCAAAAGTAACAAGAGAATGTCATGGAAATGCTGAAGGATAAGATGAAAGGAAGTCAGAGTGAGTCAAACATAACAAACCCTATGAAAAACAGAGGTCAATGCAGTGACTGTCCTTCAGATGAACCACTACGCAAACACTGTAGCAGAACCGCGCATGACATATCAAAGCGCACTGCATAGCATGACAATAATAGGTGCAGTGATGATCAGGTTTTCATGCGATACATCTTGGTTGTTTAATAAAAGAAAAAGTTCACACTGATCTATTTTAAAGTTTAATCACAGAAAGCTGATGTTTCTTTTCAGGGCCGCACCTGCTTTGATCTGCCAACCAAACACGGGGCCCAGTTCCTACTGAGCCATTAACCCCATACTGACCTGGCAGTCCAAATGTGCCCGCTGCTGTTTTTACGTTTCTGCGTTGTTTGTGTTTAGCTCTAATCTCCCTCCTACTCGTTAACGGAACCCACACATATTATATACCGTTTTTCTCGCCATTAAATGGACTTCCTAAAGCTAACATTATTTCCATCATATCATATAATTTACTATAAAAGATTTATGAAATATGATGAAAAAAGGGAGAAAAAAAACCACACTTTTTTGAACTGTAATCCCCAAAATCTACAATCGCCAAAAACGACTCCGGCTAAATAGTTTTGACATTTGTCCTGAGTTTAATGTTTACATGTTTTTTGCTTTTTAACCTCTTCACTGCTGAGCCATTTCACCTCTGTGTGCCGAGCTCATTTTGAACGTTTTGTGCTCATCATGTTTAAACGTGATTTGAAGTCCTGTTTTAATATAAAACGCAGACCAAAAATATTAAAAAACATGTTTTTATTTATTTTATTATTATTATTTTGTATTTATTTTTGTATGTCACACCAAACCTGGTCATGCTCTGGCCTTTCCAATGATATCAAACATGACCCTCTAGTTGGCACTGATCGCGAGATAAGGGGGTCCATAGAGCTTGCACAGAGCAATGGTGAAGGAGGGAGGGGGTGAGAGAAGACTGTACACATCCTGACCACTTTGAAAATATAAAGTGTCCCTTTAACAGTGTCTTGCAAATGGATTAAAATCCTACATGGCAACAGTTTAACTCTTTCGCGCCGTGTACTATGCCGTCCCTGTGGAGTGTGGGTCTTGAAGCCGCGGGGCAGCATAGTACCCCCCCCCCCGTAGCTTCACCGGGCCTCCTTCGCACCACCCACCATACGGCATGCCCTTGGATGCTGCGGAACGGTTTGAACTGAGGCCGTCCCCCTGCAGTCAATGATGCGCATCAGCTGCGTAGGCACGCCGGAAACGGGGCCCGCCGCAGCAGTCGGCAAGCCGGGCGAACTAGCACAACCAGCTCGACGGCAAAGGGTTAAGCAGCTGGGATTGCAAGAAAAAAGACCAAACAAACAGATCCCAGGCTGTACTATGGAGATGATGTAGTAGTGCTATTTGGCCAGAAGGTGGCACCATCTGACTGTGAAATTGTGTGTACGTGTACGATGTCACATTGCTATTTGACAAGCAGTTTTCTATAAATCCACTGGGTCTTGGCAGTGGATTTATGGGAAACAACTTGGTGGTGAAGGGGTTAAACAGATTTTGCAGCTGAAGGTAAGGTACTTACATTAACAGCAGGTGGGTAAACTTTAAAAATGTCGACTGTCTTCTCGATGCTGAAGGATAGGTAGGCTGAGGTGGTAAACAGTAACGGAGAGGTAATGCTGCTGGAGGCAATCAGCACTTCCACCTACAGGTAGACATGAAAGTCAATATTGGATTAAAAAGCATTTACCGATTGTTTCAGTTAATGCATCCACAGGCGCTCTGTGTCTTCTTCAAAAACATACATTTATTTAAAATTTTTTTTTTTTTACAGATTTTTAAACTGTCTTAACTCTACCAATTTTTTTTTTTTGCGTGTGTGGGTATGGTTACCTCGTCCCATTAAAATAGGGGTTATTCAAAGACTGCCGAATTTGCCACCGAACGGTGCAATCTTCGGCAGCAGTGAAATTCCCCATAGAGAAGTAATGGTTAATAGACATGTGCACAGCACAAAATTTCGTTTTGAACTAATGCATTAGTACTAAAATGCAATTTATTTAGTTGCTAAAGAAATTCGTTTTCAGTTCTTTAGTATGAAAACTAATTTCATTCATCCGAAAACCAGTGGATACAATTACTATAGTAGTGGCTCCTCAGAGGGCTGAGATCGCTGCTTGTTACAGTATCTCTCACTCTCAGCACAATGTGGGCCATATTATATAGCTGGTGCTAACTTAACCAGAGCTGTTGTAAACTTCCCAGAGCTATTATAGCCTATGGAGGTTTTCAGTTACAACAGCTCTGGTTAAGTTAGCACCAACATTGTAATACTGCCCAGTGTCAGGCAAAGCTGTTACAGTAACTGACTGCTGCTCATCACAGCGCTCAGAGTTTCAGTAAAACTAGTAAATAATATTTTTATATAGAAGACGTTAGAACAATATTATTTCCTTGTTTTACTGAAACTCTGAGCGCTGTGATGAGCAGCAGTCAGTTACTGTAACAGCTGAGCCTGATACATTGTACTGAGAGATAATGTAACAAGCAGCCGATCTCAGCGCTCACAGCCACTGGATTTAAAGGGCTAAAAAAAAAAAAGGCTCCTCTCTGTATAATGTTTAGAACATCCTCCTGCATTAATTAATACCCCCTCTGTATAATGTATACAACATCCACCTGCATTAATTAATACCCCTCTCTGTATAATGTATACAACATCCACCTGCATTAATTAATACCCCTCTCTGTATAATGTATACAACATCCACCTGCATTAATTAATACCCCTCTCTGTATAATATATAGAACATCCTCCTGAATTAATGTCCCTCTCTGTATAGAACATCCTCCTGCATTGGCATGTGGAGGGTGCAGAACTTCGGATGTTGCGATGTTGCGTTCTTCATTGCTGGTCTCCTTCACTCATCAATATAATATCACAAAAAGGATTGAAACTAAAATGTAGTGCATTTTATTTTAGTTTCTTTCGTTTTTTGTACTGAGCAGTTTCGTTTCTTTTGAGTCATACTAAAACTAAATTATCCCAAAATTCGGACTAAATCGTTTTAGTACTAAAACGAATGCACATGTCTAATGGTTAATCTATTCTGAGAATGCCGAACTGCACTGATTTGTTTTTTAATTTTTAGCCACTTTTACAGATTTTTTGGGCAAAATTTTTCATTCACATCTTTTTTATTTTTTTTATTCTGTAGCAGACCTTTTTATTGTTATTCATAGAACCTTTACATATTATTTCCAGGCATTTTTTAGGGATGCACCGATACTGCCGTTTGCACGAGTACTTAGTACTCGTGAAAATGGCCCTATATCCCCCCCCCGATACCGGAAGCCAGCGTTGGGCCAGCTTGCCGGTATCCGCAGGGCTGGGGAAGCTGGCCGCGTGCATTAAAAGCACGCGGCCAGCGTTCCCCTCCGGCGGCTGCAATACTCACCCCTTCCGCAGGTCCGGTCGCGCTGCTGTGGCAAGATCACGTGGCCGCCGGCGCTTCTGTGACGCTGCCTCCAGCCAAGAGGCAACATCACAGATGCGCCCGGTGGCCAAGTGAACACATCACAGTAGCGCGACCAGACCTGCGGAAGGGGTGAGTATTGTAGCTAACGGAGGGGAACGCTTCCCCAGCGTTCAATGGGGGCATATCCATGTGACCTGGAGGCATATCCATGTGAGCTGGAGGCATATCCATGTGAGCTGGAGGCATATCCATGTGAGCTGGGGCATATCCATGTGAGCTGGGGCATATCCATGTGAGCTGGGGGCATATCCATGTGAGCTGGGGGCATATCCATGTGAGCTGGGGGCAAATCCATGAGAGCTGGGGCATATCCATGAGCGCTGGGGGCAAATCCATGAGAGCTGGAGCTGGGGGCATATCCATGTGAGCTGGGGCATATCCATGTGAGCTGGGGGCATTTCCAAGAGAGCAGGGGGCATATCCATGAGAGCTGGAGCTGGGGGCATATCCATGTGAGCTGGGGGCATATCCAAGAGAGCTGGGGGCATATCCATGAGAGCTGGGGGCAAATCCATGAGAGCTGGGGCATATCCATGAGAGCTGGGGGCAAATCCATGAGAGCTGGAGGCATATCCATGTGAGCTGGGGCATATCCATGTGAGCTGGGGCATATCCATGTGAGCTGGGGGCATATCCATGTGAGCTGGGGCATATCCATGTGAGCTGGGGCATATCCATGTGAGCTGGGGGCATATCCATGTGAGCTGGGGCATATCCATGTGAGCTGGGGGCATATCCATGAGAGCTGGGGCATATCCATGAGAGCTGGGGCATATCCATGAGAGCTGGGGGCATATCCATGTGAGCTGGGGCATATCCATGTGAGCTGGGGGCATATCCAAGAGAGCTGGAGCTGGGGGCATATCCATGTGAGCTGGGGGCATATCCATGTGAGCTGGGGGCATTTCCAAGAGAGCTGGAGCTGGGGGCATATCCATGTGAGCTGGGGCATATCCAAGAGAGCAGGGGGCATATCCATGAGAGCTGGAGCTGGGGGCATATCCATGTGAGCTGGGGGCATATCCAAGAGAGCTGGGGGCATATCCATGAGAGCTGGGGGCAAATCCATGAGAGCTGGAGGCATATCCATGTGAGCTGGGGCATATCCATGAGAGCTGGGGCATATCCATGAGAGCTGGAGCTGGGGGCATATCCATGTGAGCGGGGGCATATCCATGTGAGCTGGGGCATATCCATGAGAGCTGGAGCTGGGGGCATATCCATGTGAGCTGGGGGCATATCCAAGAGAGCTGGGGGCATATCCATGAGAGCTGGGGGCAAATCCATGAGAGCTGGGGCATATCCATGAGAGCTGGGGGCATATCCATGAGAGCTGGGGGCATATCCATGAGAGCTGGGGGCAAATCCATGAGAGCTGGGGGCAAATCCATGAGAGCTGGGGGCAAATCCATGAGAGCTGGGGGCATATCCATGTGAGCTGGGGGCATATCCATGAGAGCTGGGGGAAAATCCATGAGAGCTGGGGGCATATCCATGAGAGCTGGGGCAAATCCATGAGAGCTGGGGGCATATCCATGTGAGCTGGGGGCATATCCATGTGAGCTGGGGCAAATCCATGAGAGCTGGGGGCATATCCATGTGAGCTGGGGGCATATCCATGAGAGCTGGGGGAAAATCCATGAGAGCTGGGGGCATATCCATGAGAGCTGGGGCAAATCCATGAGAGCTGGGGGCATATCCATGTGAGCTGGGGGCATATCCATGTGAGCTGGGGCATATCCATGTGAGCTGGGGGCATATCCATGAGAGCTGGGGGCATATCCATGAGAGCTGGGGGAAAATCCATGAGAGCTGGGGCATATCCATGAGAGCTGGGGCAAATCCATGAGAGCTGGGGGCATATCCATGTGAGCTGGGGCATATCCATGTGAGCTGGGGGCATATCCATGAGAGCTGGAGCGGGGGGCATATCCATGAGAGCTGGGGGCATATCCATGAGAGCTGGGGGCAAATCCATGAGAGCTGGGGCATATCCATGAGAGCTGGGGGCAAATCCATGAGAGCTGGGGGCATATCCATGTGAGCTGGGGGCATATCCATGTGAGCTGGGGGCATATCCAAGAGAGCTGGGGGCATATCCATGAGAGCTGGGGGCAATCTCCATGTGAGCTGGGGCATTCTGATATATATACTGTATATATATATATCTCGGGGGGGATATATACATGTGAGCTGGGGGCATTTTTATATGAGGTCTGTTCTTATTGGAAAGCGTCACATGACAAAATAAAAGTATCGGTACTCGGTATCGGTGAGTACTTTTTAAAAAGTATCGGTACTCGTACTTGGTCTTAAAATAGTGGTATCGGTGCATCCCTAATTTTCATGCATTATTTTTGTTTTAGACACCTTATAAAAATTACGTTTTTTTACCCCTGTTCGGCTTTTTTCACAGGTCTGTTCGACAGCATTGGGTGAGTCATCTGCTGCGTTCAGCGGGTCACCGGCTGCATTCGGCGGTTTGCTGAGGTGTTCGTCAGCTTTAAGCGCACCGTTTCGACACACTTTGGGGATACTAATACAGGATACACCGCAAGGTCGGTGAACTTAAAATTGCACCGAACGAAAAAGCACTGAAATTGCGAAGACATTTCGATGCTCTTTGAATAACCCCTTATGTATCTTTTTAACAATAAGGGTTCTGAAATCTGTTTTATCTGTTAGTCACAAACTGCAATTTATTTTATGGTGAAAGATGATCCTATGGTACAGTCAGCGTTCAGTGCCTACCATGTACAGCGTGGACACAGAAAGCTCTCACTTCAATCCCATTCAACACCTTTTGGATGAACTGGAACTCTAAAGGAGTTATTCACTAACCTCCGAATTGGCTCCGAATGGTGATTTTTCCCCGTTTGGTGCAATTGCGGGTCAATTCGTATATTCACTAAGCTGTCAATTCTCCAAATACAGGGGAACTGACAGCAAAATACGGTGCGATTCAGCAGCATCTAAATTGCCCCATAGAAGACTAACGTGTCTTCTATTCACAGAAGAACGAATTGCGGCGAAATGCCCTGATTTTGGGTGTTTCAAATCGACTGGTTTAAACAGGTGAATCCAATAGACTTCAATGTAAAAACGTAATATCTTAATTATTTTTTTTTAAAAAACGTTTATTCTTTATATTTTTTGCAGAAAACCTTTCTATTTTTTATATATATCTCTAGAGAGAGAGAAAACAACCTGACAAAATCGTGAATTTGGCAACATGTCCTGAATAATTGCATTATAATACACGTTTGGAGGTAAAAGGTTACTTATTTATGAATAATCTCTTAATTTCAGAAAATTTTGTGGATTTAAAAAGGATTGGGATATTTTTCATCTTTATGGAAATTTTAATATATTTCACCATTAACCCCTTCGTGCCAATGGCTGTTCTACAACCCAAGGACGGAAGCAGCCTTCACGTCACAAAGCCGTGGGATCCATGTGACAGCCAATCACAGTGACCACACAGCCACGGAGAGGTGTAATGGACGACACTAACATTTCTCCATCAGAGACAGTCGTCAACAGTGAATCCGGAGCAAACCTAGCTATGGATGTAACCTCTGCAGACAATGATGTGATCACAAGAGTCACTGGTCCTCTAGGGACAGTGGGGGTGTCACGGCATGTTGCACAGCATGAAAGGGTTAAATAATGTGCACCCTGACATTAGAAATCCTTTTACACGGAACTCAGAAATCCTAATTACCGATGATTTTTTTTTTTTAATATTAAATCACTCTATAATCCAAGGGTTATAATGCACAGCCATGTATTTTCGCTTTATGGCAGAGTTACGCATAATGAATTTACAGGCTGCTGCTCTGGCTTCTTCTCCTTTACGTTTTTACTGGTGTAACACGTTTTATACATATTGCAGGGTTTTGCGAGACCTTCCCTGTACTTAATCACCAAATTTTTACAAAGCATCCCATAAAATGCATAAAATGCTGCAATATAAAAATAAAATGTAAAATGAACGCAATTTTCTCATTTTTGTTCTTACCGAGCAATTACTGGGATATTCAGCGGCAACGTGGCTGGCGACGGCACAAGGGAAACACTAAGGGAAGTAGGGAACAGCATGTTTTTAAGTATTGAGAATTAAAGTTATGTTTCCATATATTGTGACATAAATCGTGTTATCTCCAATTAACAGAACATTAGAAAAACGTTTCCACTTTGAGTATTTGAATAAACTAGAAATAACTGAGTAAAGTTAGAATTTTAAATGAAAACTAAAACATAAAAGTATATATATCAATAAAATAAAGTTTATTATTGCAGAAGTCATTTACACATCCCAGCAATTCAAAGAACTGCATCACCGAGCTCATGTGCTACATTCCCCATATGCAGCACGGAACTCTGGTTAAGACATGCAAATGATGTCTGTAATTTCTAATTTTTTTTGCATCCAGTGTCTGTTTTCACACAAAATCCTCCAATCAATGCCATGCCATACTAGACGGCTTTTTTTTTTTAGCAGAGATCAGGTATAATATATATATATATATATATATATCCAAGGAAAGTGGCGGCACTCGATTTGAGAAATAAAAAATCAAAAAAGTTTATTTAAATCATTTAAAATAAGGTCTTATTTTAAATGATTTAAATAAACTTTTTTGATTTTTTATTTCTCAAATCGAGTGCCGCCACTTTCCTTGGATATATATCACTTTTGGCAGAGCACCCATATTTGTCTACATGCTGACATTCAAAGGTGTTGCAGGACTCTTCTGGCTTTCTATATATATATATATATATACAGAAAGAGAGGGTAAGAGAGAAAGAACGTGTGAGAGAAAGTAAGAGCAAGAGAGAACGAGAGAGAGCACATGAGGCAGAACTATAGAGAAAGGACAAGAGGAAGCGTGAGATAAAAAAAATGAGAGAGCAAGAGAAAGTAAGAGAGAGCAAGATAGAAGGAGAATAAGAGAACACGAGAGAACGAGATAGAGAGCATGCAAAAATGTCAGCGCACAGGAGAGAAGATGAATTAGAGAGTGCGCGAGAGAAGATGAATTAGAGAGCACGTGAGAGAAGATGAATTAGAGAGCACGTGAGAGAAGATGAATTAGAGAGCACGTGAGCGAAGATGAGCTAGAGAACACGCAAGAGGAAACGTGATATAGAGCGCAAGAGAGACAGAGACCGAGCAAGACAGAGCGAGAGAGAGAAAAACAAAAGCCCCCCATATGTCTACGTTTCCACGCTATATTGTATCAGTCTGTGGTACACTGCCAACACTTCAATCACAATGTGCAATGTGAACGTAAAAGACTGAAAATGAGATGAGAGCCTGGGTGAGAGAGCTGCATAAATCGGTGTTAGACAGATTGCAGGCACGGTCACTAGCCACCAGGCAGACGGAAAGACTCTGGAAGAGTAAACTTTGTGTAGAATAGGGGTGACATGCGAAGAAGATGAAATATAAGGATTACAGCTCTGTGAAAAAAGGAAGAGCCAGAGCCCTTGACAAAGCCGCAATGAAATGCGTTGAGAAACACGTCGGGCGATATTTTAACATCACTATGCACGTCTCTCTTCTCATTTCTGGTTAGGATGTATTTGCTGCGCATACAAAGCTGTTATAATGAGTCAGATGGAGCTATCTTTACTCTCCTTTATCTTGCCTCTCTCACACCATGTTTCCACTGCTGGGTAAATATTGTTTAATCAGGAAGGGATGTTTTATGGAGGTTAAACATTATTACTAGATACTGTATCCCTCCACGTCAATACCTACTGCTCAGTATGATTCCCACAAGCTTTGAAATATATAATATATATTTATTTATTTCGTTACTACTTCCTTCTCTCACTTTCCCCATTTAATACCACTCAGTGTTGTAAGGGTCAGTGCCACACTAGGGTTTATCCACAAACCGCCGGTGTTGCAAATACCAGCATTTAATGCCGGTATAGTAGTGCCGACATTTCACAAAACTAAAATCTCCACACAAAAAAAAGACAGTTCAGTTTCTCCTGTTGCTCTTTAGATTTTATAGATTTGTGAAATGCCAGCGTTTGTTGGCACTGAGATCCTGGGGTGAAATTAAAAGCCTCCACATAGCAAATAATAAAGTCTATAATTGTAGAAGACATTTACACCTCCCAGCAATTCACAGAAATTATATATATATAATGTGACAGAGTGCTTGGGTTGGGTAACAGAATGCCTGGGAGAGTAATTGAGGGAATATATTTAGGACCCAGAATTCTGCATGGCCTCCTACCCGCTCAGACTTGTTGCCAATTAATTAAGAAACAGGTAAATTCTAAGGCTGCCGACTCCTTAACAGACGCGTTCAATCAGACTTCAGAGAGCAGAAACACTTGTAGGAGAAACTGTGATTATCTTTTGTTTATTTGATTGTTACCTGGATAGTCAGGATCGCTGTATGTTTAGTAAGTGCTCTAGTTGAGCTAGGATTTTGTTTGTAGTCTTTGTTTAATCACCTTCAATAGTGATTCAAAACCAAGTGGGGCACTTGATTATGCTGGAATATAAAAAACTCTCACTTGCACAACTTCAAGTCTGCAACTGTTTCTACCCTAGATGAACCATGTTGTTTGGCTGGAAGCAAGTATCCAGAGTGTTTGCTGTCTCTAGACATATATATATGTATATATATATATATGTGTGTCTAAAGACATGAAACACACAAATATAATTAGGATTACTACAGTGGTTTCTTTCTGAAAATGTGGTTTAAGGCTAATGTCAGACGAACGCAGTCTGAGCGCACTCTGCGTGCGTGCATAACGGACGGACGTACTGACGGAAGATACTGTAGAACAAAAAAGGGAAATATGGGAATCAAAATTAATAATTAAAATACTGGGATAGTCAGCCAGACCATAAAAACCTCTGAGCGTCAACGTGATGGATGTCGCAAATGCGCTGTGTCTGATGTCGCAGCATAACGCACACAGGCTGCTACGCAGACCTGGCGCACTCTGCAGGTCCGTTTTAGCGGTTTTACGTTCTTGCCTAACTTGCGCCCGTTTGCCACGAGCATTGTGCGTGCGCAGTTTGGTGCGGACGCACTTAGAGCCCTATTACATTATTCGCGCTGCGCATTTGCGCAACTGCAAAACCATTTGCGCAGAACGTCGTATTACGACGTTCACGCAAATGATGCGCGTTAACGTCCAACGCGAGGGACCCTGCACGAACCCAGCGCGAGCGCAAGTGCGTACGCGCATTCTATACTTAACATTATGAGCGCAAATGCATTAAGCGGATGGTATTACAATTGATGCGCAACTTCCTACGAACGACGTTTGCGCGCATAATTTTAAACTTTTCTGAAAATCTGGTGTTAACTGCAAATCTGAACGTTCTGGCAGGAACAAAAAAACACCGGCACGAAAAAAAAAAATACAGCACAGTACAGTTACACATTCTACACATACCCAGACATTAAAATTTAATAATTTGTCAAAATATTTCTGATTGCCCACCGATTCATGCACGCAACGGTCATTTGCGCCCGGCTTTGTGCGTCGGATTTGTGCTCGAAAAAACCTGAAGGCTGAAGAACTGTGCTCGGATCGTAATATCGCGTTAATTTGCGCGCACTAACGTTTTTTTTGCGTGCACTTAATAAAATTGCGCTGCGCGAGCGCATTTGCGCGAAGATTGTAATAGGGGCCTTAGTGTGTGGGTCTCTATTGATCATGATTCTATGCTACGACGGACGTTAAACTGTGCGCCAATACGGACGTGATCACTGCGTTTGTCTGACGCGGGCCCAAGATTGAAACCACTGGGCCTCAAAGGGTTAACAGATATTAAATAACTTTGCTTTTTTTTTTTTTACCAAATAGCAAATTCTCAGCGTTTATCCCTCTTATTTATTTTTTTCCTTTTTCATTGTGACAGCCTGTTATTAATTACAGTTTTCCCCCCCACTAGTGGATAATCGTAGAGGTATTTCCATTTTTTGCCATTGTATTGTGTGCTCCACAGCGGGGATTAATACACGCACTACCTCAGGCAACTCAGGTTGAAATAATACCCACATACAAAAAGAACAAATCTACAAGGTCACAGTCTGTATTTATCTCAGACAATAAATAAAAGACATTTTGAACATTTGATATTATAGAAAAGTAAAAACAGAGGGAGGGAGGAGGAAATAAAATCCATAAACCCACATCAATAAGGAGGGGATAGTGTTAAATTATTAACCCATGTCTTCAAATGACAAAAAAAGCAACTAACAAGAAGCACCCTGGGTCAAAAACACAATTGTGATTAAATAAATATTTGCATTCTATTTCTATTCTATTTTCTGCACATTTGTAGCAATGTGACAGGCCAGCATTTAGAAATGAAAACAGATATACTTACAGCTGCTAAAACCCAAAAGATCGACACGTATAAGATGGGGCTGTGCACCAGAGCATCGAAATTTAAAGCTACAACGCCGCCGAACACTGCGCACACTCCCACAACAATCTCGACAATCTGAGGAGACACAGATTTAAAGCACTTGATAAACCGAGATGTGGCGCTAAGATATCATTACGCTGCTCAAATATAAATCGTGTATATACACTCACCGGCCACTTTATTAGGTACACCTTGCTAGTACCGGGTTGGACCCCCTTTTGTCTTCAGAACTGCCTTAATTCTTCGTGGCACAGATTCAACATGGTGTTGGAAACATTCCTCAGAGGTTTTGCTCCATATTGACATGATGGCGTCACGCAGTTGCTGCAGATTTGTCGTTTGCTCATCCATGATGCGAATCTTGCGTGCCACCACATCCCAAAGGTGCTCCATTGGATTGAGATCTGGTGACTGTGGAGGCCATTGGAGCTCAGTGAACTCATTGTCATGTTCAAGAAACCAGCTTGAGATGATTTGAGCTTTCTGACATGGTGCATTATCCTGCTGGAAGTGGCCATCAGAAGATACAGGGGACACTGTGGTCATAAAGGGATGGACAAGTTCAGCAACAATACTCATGTAGGCTGTGGTGTTTAACCCTTTCACAATGGGCACGTGTCACCCGTCGGGCGGGGGTTAGCGCTGTCGAGGCATACTGGTACGACTCGCTGACAGGTGCCATCGTGGGCCTGTAATTGGGCCCGCCCATGCGTGTCATAGTCTGCAGGGGGACAGCCTGAGTTCAGGCCGTACCAATGCAGACAATGGCGCGCAGCGGCTGCAAGGAGGGGCCAAGGCGGTCCGTTGAAGTCAGCGGGGCGTACCTGTACACCACACGTCTTCAAGGCCCACCCGCCGCGTGTCCTGGGGCGTTAAGGGGTTAAATGACGCTCAATTGGAACTAAGGGGCCCAAAGTGTGCCAAGAATATATCCCCCACACCATTACACCACCACCACCAGGCTGAACCATTGATACAAGGCAGGATGGATCCATGTTTTCATGTCGTTTACGCCAAATTCTGACCCCATCATCTGAATGTCGCAGCTGAAATCAAGACTCATCGGACCAGGCAACATTTTTCCAATCCTCTATTGCTCAGTTTTGGTGAGCAGTGTGAATTGTAGCTTCAGTTTCCTGTTCTTAGATGACAGGAGCGGCACCCAGTGTGGTCTGCTGCTGCTGTAGCCCATCTGCTTCAAGGTTAGACGTGTTGTACGTTCACAGATGGTATATCTGCAGACATTGGTTGTAACGAGTAGTTATTTGAGTTACTGTTTCCTTTGTAGCATCTCGAACCAGTCTGCCCATTCTCCTCTGACTTCAACAAGGTATTTTCGTCCACACAGCTGCCGGTCGCTTGATATTTTCTCTTTTTTGGGACCATTCTCTGTAAACCCTAGAGATGTTTGTGCGTGAAAATCCCAGCAGTTTTTAAAATACTCAGACCAGCCCGTCTGACACAACCATGCCACGTTCAATGTCACTGAAATACCCTTTCTTCCCCCATTCTGATGATCGGTTTGAACTCCAGCAAGTCGTCTTCACCACGTCTAGACGCCTAAATGCATTGAGTTGCTGCCATGTGATTGGCTGATTATCAATTTGTGTCAACAAGCAATTGAACAGGTGTACCTAATAAAGTGGCCGGTGCATGTATATATTTATATATATATTAAAAATGTGTCACAAAGTGTGTAAATAACCGGTAGCATCACAGATATCATACTGTACAAATTTATATATAGCTATGCATGCAACATGAGCCCCACACTCTAGACCCCAAAAAATACATCCGGCGCTATTCCACTCTTGCCATTATGCAAAAAGCCTCTAGCAGTTAACGTAACGGCTGGAATTGCTGTGCCAACCATGCTGCAAGGTTTGCTTAGTTATTGCAGCTAAATTATTGGCCCCTACACTTTTTATACTTTGCATAGGAGCCATTGATTTACAGCTACCTGGAGAAGAATGAGCTATTCCAGGGTAACTTGATCTTTACCTAAGAGATGGTATTTCTCAAAAAACCTCTGACTCCCAGAAGCTGATGTTGTGATTTTACGTTTGCAAAATCGCTTAATACTAGTGATGCACTGAAATTAAATTTCCGGCCGATAATGAACCTTCAGGATCAGCTCTGCCGAAAACCGATACTGAAACCGAAAATCAGTCATCCGAATGTGGGCCTGGAGGCCGGCCGAGCAGGCCCTGGTTGGGATGACTGATTTTTGGCTGATTTATTTCCGGCCGTTTTATTCCTTTCGGCCGAAAGCAACATTTTCGGCCAATAATTTCAGCAACCGAAATTTCGGTGCACAATCCCTACTTGATAGTGAGATAAAAGCACCCAAAAATTCACATCTTTCCTCTGATCCCATGGATGGCGGAGATGGTGGGCAGATCTGCCGCTTCCTCAACCAAGCGCAGCGTGAGAGTGGGAACAAATAGTTCTCCGTGTCCCCTCCACGCCTCCTCTGTAGCTACTGCACGATTCAGCTGGGACTAGCTCACGGCAGGGTTGCTCTGGTCTCCATGGAGTCATGTGGACTCCAGTAGCCGATACCAGGAGTGGCATTTCAATTCCCAATAATAACTCTTGCTCACGCAGCTATACTTTTCAATGGAAATATTGGCTTTAGCGTTTCAGTTCATCGATATGCAGACTTCCGAAGAAATAATAATAATAAATGGATTTTCAGGCAGAAAAATAGAGAGAATAGGACTGAAATCTTTATTTTTTAAACACCGGATTTTTCTAATAGTCACGTTTAAAAAGGCAAAAATCTGTATGATGCTGGACGAAATTGAGGAATTTTCCTATTTCCATGACGGAAAGTTCTAATTTTAATAAGGACTCGGAGGCTCCTATTTTGCCATCTCTTTCTTTACTTTCTTCACACCAGCAAAGAGTTAACAGTATGAAAAAACAAAACTTTCCCCAACAACAGGGGTAAACACGCCCACACCCTCTCCCAGTCTGTCAACTTTGTCCCGCCCAGAGATAGGCTACTCCTCTTTCTTTGCAGGCCAGAAGTCAGAATCTCCAGGACGAAACGGAGCTACCCGACGGGGAGACGAAGAAGCCAAATACGGCCGGGCGTGGGGAAACCATGAAGAATGCCGTCAAGGCAGGGCGATCAGCGAGAGACTGGAAGAGAAGAAGAAGAAACACGAGGCAGAGGTTAAAACCAAGCCATCAGGAGCTGTAACGCAAGGCGCATTTAAAGATCACAAAAGCCAGTGCCAAGGAAATCATTTTATTCAGTAACACGTACGCAGAAATGGCATAGAGCACATCGCAATAGCGCAGGCGCGCGCAGTAAATAAGACACGGACAACCAAAGGAAGTAGTTTAATGAAGGAAACAGACAAAAGGGAGGGAACAATGGGGGGGGAAAATACTCGCCTCCGAGTCCTTATTAAAATTAGAACTTTCCGTCATGGAAATAGGAAAATTCCTCAATTTTATCCCAGGACTCGGAGGCTCCTATTTTGCCAATTCAAAGCTGAGCAACAACAGTCTCTGTCCAGTGTCTCAGAGGACGTAGGTAGAAAAGACGAGCAGTCGACTCCCTTGACCAGTCCGCGGAACGCATGATGTCCTCCAGGCGACAGCCAGCCGCAACAGCCAAGGAAACCATGGCGGCCCGGACCGAGTGGGCCCCATAGGAGGCGCTATCAACCCCCGCCAGTTCCAGCAACCAGCGCACCCATCGAGACAAGGTCGCCGAGGACACTGGGCGATGCGGGGCACGGAAGGACAGGAACAGGGGGGAAACGGCCCCAGTCCGGAAACCCACTAGACGGTTCTCATACAGTCGGAGACATCGAACCGGGCACAACAAAGGACGGTCCGGCCAAGACGGAAAAAACACAGCCGAAATAGAGGTCTTAGTACGTCTAGACACATCAAAAGTGACACCGTCCGGGCCAAAGGAACGAGAAGGGTAATCCAGTGCCCGAACATCACCACACGTTTACAGGACAGTAAACAGAAAAGCATCACCAGTTTCGCCGACAATTGCCGTAGGGACAGATCCCCGTTGTCCGGCCAAGACTCCAAAAAACGCAAGACCTGGGAAACATCCCATGTGGAGGAGTAGCGAGGGAGGCGGGGGCCGCTCAAAGCGAGCTCCCCGCAACAGACGGCAAACCAAAGGATGTTGACCCAGAGCCACCCCGACGAAACCAACATGACCCGCAGACATAGCTGATTGGTACACGTTCAAGGTGCGGAAAGCCAGTCCAGAGTCAAACAGGGACGTCAGAAAGTCCAATGCCGAATTTAGAGATGCTGAAACGGGATCCTGATGCCGTCCCATACACCAAGTCAGCCCATCTGCCCCAGGCAGAGCCATACGCACTCCGGGTGCCGGGGGCCCATGCTTGCAATAGAAGTTCCCCAGTCCGGATCGAAAGCTCTTGGCTTTGCCAGGCAAACCGGAAACCAGCCACGCTAAAAGATCCAGTCTGCCGTCCGCCATCAGAGGATGGGGTGCGTCCGCCGCGTCTCGAAGGAGGTCTGGGCTGCGGGGCAGCATCCTGGGGGTATCGATCGCGGTTCCAGGAGGGACGGGAACCAGGGCTGAGTCGTCCAAAAAGGAGTAATCAGGACCAGCGTCGCTCCTTGAGTCCTGAGTTGCCCCAGTGTCCGAGCAATCAGGGCGAAAGGGGGAAAGGCATAATGACGGGTCCCGGACCAGTCTTGTAGGAAGGCATCCACTGCCAGAGCGTCCGGATCCGGCCTCCAGCTGAAGAACTCATGTAGTTGAGCGTTCAATCTCGAGGCAAACAGATCCCAGCGGAGAGGCCCTTATAGTGAGTGAAGTTGATCGAACACTGAAGACGGTATCCGCCAGTCGCCTGGATCCGACAGGTGACGAGAATTCCAGTCGGCGATTTGATTGGAGAGGCCCGGGATGAACTGGGCTTGAACCCAGAGATCGTGGCGAAGGCAGTACCTCCAGAAGTCCGAAGCCATGAGTGATAGAGACTCCGATCTGGGGCCCCCCATGGCGTTGATATAACGCACTGCTGGGAAGTTGTCCAAGCGAAGGAGGATCGAGCGATGTGGGGAGTTCCTTGTGAAACATTGTATGGCGAAGAAGCCCGCCAGTAACTCCAGGACGTTGATGTGTCGGGTCTGTTCCGTGGGAGACCAGCGTCCCCTGTCTCCGCACCCTCGCAGTGGGCACCCCATCCGAGGCCGCTGGCATTGGAGTCTATAGTGAGAGTCGGGGAAGGAGGGAACAGGTGTTTGCCGTTCCAAGGCGCCATCTGGGAGAGCCACCACGTCAGGTCCGATCGGGCGTCTTCCATCAGGGACACCAGATCCGAGTACTCGAACCTGCCCGGAGAGAACGGGCCTTCAGGCGTTAGAGGGCCCGATAGTGTAGAGGAGCCGGTACGATCGCTAGGGGTGCCGCCGCCAGAAGACCTATCACCCTGGCCAAAATCCTCAAGAGTAGGCGCTGAGTGTCGGAGGAGAGAGGAAAATTCCTTGCGGATGTCCCGAATCTTGGAGGGAGGCAGGAACAACAACAGGTCGTGGGAGTCCAGGAGAAAACCCAGGAAGTCGATGCAGTGCATTGGGATCAGTAGGGATTTCTCCGCATTGATCAAGAAACCCAGTTCTTGCAGAAGGGAGATCGTCCAGTGGAGGTGTGTCAGAAGTGTGTCCTTGGACTCGGACATTAGGAGGATGTCGTCCAAGTAGATAATCAGGCGGACCCCTCTGGTTCGCAGGGAAGCGACCACCGGCTTCAATAGTTTCGTGAAGCACCACGGTGCCGACGAGAGGCCGAACGGGAGGCACGTGAACCGCCACATTCGATCTCGCCAGAGGAACCTGAGGAAGTCCCTGTGGGCCAAGCAGACCGGCACCGTCAGGTAGGCGTCCTTCAGGTCCAACTTGACCAACCAATCGTCCCTCCGGAGGACATGTCGTAATGTGTGAATACCCTCCATCTGGAAATGGCGGTAAACGACTGATAGGTTCAACTGTTTTAAGTTGATGACTGGGCGGAAGCCCCTGCCTTTTTTGGCGGCCAAAAACAAGTTGCTGAGAAAACCGTTCGTGGATGGGGGGGCGGGTTCGTTCGCCCCTTTGGACAACAGGTCCCGAACCTCCGCTTGCACCAGCAAATCCTGCGTGTGCGCGAAGTGGAGCGGCGCGGGGGATTGTGTCTGTGTAGGCATGTCCACAAAGTCTATTGAGAAACCCCGTATCGTGGTCAGGACCCACGCATCGGTAGTGAGGCGCGACCACGCGTGCGCAAATCTGGCCAGTCGACCCCCAACCCTCTCCCCTGACGAAGGGATCATCTGAAAGGTGCTCACCTGAGGGTCTGCGATAGGAGGATCTGCCTCCTCTATAGGTGGTTCCTCGCCAGGGTCTGGCTCTGGATGGAAAGAACCGGGAGCCGGAGCTGGGGTTGTCGGCCGCATATCGAGTGGAGTTAAAGGCGGGGCCAGAGGAGCGGGGGTAACCCGCACGGCCGGCAGAACGACCCCTGTCTCTGCCGGCCCTGTGAGAGACCCGTCCTGGGAACACCCTCTTCATCGTGGCCTCGGCCTTATCCAGCATGGAGAAAGACCCCACATAGGTGTTGAGTTTTTTTGCAAATGGTTCGCCGAAGAGTTGGCCGTCAGCTTTAGCTCCCAAGTCTGTAGCAGCCATGTGGGTCAGATTAGTATCCATTTTTAGCAGGATAGTCTTTCTACGCTCCGAAGTTAGCGCAGCGTTCGCGTTTCCTAGCCAGCAGAGGGAGCGCTGTAGCCATTCCTCAATCTCTGAGGGGTCTAGTTGGAGCTCCGATAATTTGGCGTGGTTCACAATGTCTAGGGCTTTCACCAAAGGGCCAGCCGTATCAAGTAATTTGTTTTGACATGTCTTAATGGCAAAGTCTATGCCTTTCTTAGCCGACCAACCTTTGTTGGCGACAAACTGCTGGAAGGCTTCATCCACCTCGGGGGTGATACATGTCTTGCCAGCAGTGGTGGGCCGAGGGCATTCCGCCCGCAGGTTTAAACGGGTTCCCTTGTCAAGAGGGCAGCGCATAACGCTGTCGACCCAGCGTTCAATATGGGGTTGGGGGGGTCCAACCGGTAGAGCTCGGGTGGGAAATCTCACGGGGATTAAACATAGGATTTCCCGCTGGGTCGTAGATCGTATCCCCAACCTGCATAGGGGGTGGCTCCACCATGAGGTCCTCATCATGGACCGGGGCGTATAGCGTAATGGAGTCATCTCCGTCATCGCCCTCAGGATCGCCGTCCCCTGAACTTGTCCCTCTTGGGACGAGACTCCAGGCTGACGCCTTGGGTCTCTTACTCTCGGCCGCATTGTATGCCCCGTGGTCAGGGGCTCTCTTGCGAGAATCAGACTCGCTGATCAGTAAAGGCAATTTTACGGGGTTGCCAGCCCCACCATAAGCACCAGGTGGATGTGGGATATGGGGGTCATTATGCCCTAAGGCTGGGGGGTCTAAGACCCTTTGAGGGGAGGCGTCCTTAGATCGATCTCTGGGATGGGCAGGTTCTGAGACCTGGGGCACATTCTCTTGTAAAAAAACGGAGCATGAGGCTACTTGGGGGGGCGCTTGGAGCGCATTTACTGCTTCCTCCATGGAGCGTCTAAAGGTGTAGTGCATGTCAGCTACAGCCGCAGACATGGACTCAGTAATGGAGGAGCGGAGGGAGGCCTCGAGGGCCGCAAATTTTGCTGAAGAGCTAGATCTCTTATGTTTTTTGGGCAAGGGAGGGTTAATCTCCTCAGGAGCAGCCGCCCTGTTTATTGAGCTACACTCCGACCCGGAGCCCAGGGAGGGAGAGCGAGACATGCTGCGGTTTTGGGAGTCCGACATCACCGTACCTCGTTAGTTGGATTGCGTCAGTAAATGGCAGCCAGCGCGAGGGAAGTGGGCGTGGTTGAGCGCCGTCGCTAGGGGAAGCGCACCACGAGCGGGAAGCCCGCGAAACCTGAGAGAAATGCACGCAGCCAAAATTTGGTAGACGGCCCCGAACGAACGTGGATATCGTTCAAGCGGGGTTCGAAAAGGGCGCGCAAATGCCGGGTCAGACGCGGGGACCTAGTCGGTCTCCCGGTAGGGCCCGGTGGGAAGCACCGACCCCCGCGGCTAACACTGGAGGGTAACGGCGTCCCCAGATACAATGGAGTGTGAAAGTCTAAAACACAAAAACACAGAAACCAATAGAATAAACATAAATTTTACAGGAGAAATTATGGAAACAATTTATCAGTCTGAAGAGCAGCAAAGAAAGAGGAGTGGCCTATCTCTGGGCGGGACAAAGTTGACAGACTGGGAGAGGGTGTGGGCGTGTTTACCCCTGTTGTTGGGGAAAGTTTGTTTTTTCATACTGTTAACTCTTTGCTGCTGTGAAGAAAGTAAAGAAAGAGATAGGAGCCTCCGAGTCCTGGGATAAAATTTTATCTTTTTCGGCCATCTAATAGGCCAGCTTCTTTTTTTTTGGACCAACGACCATTTTTCGAATATCGGCTCCAGCTGAATATTTTCATTTGAATCGGTTGATATTTCTAAATAAAAAAAATACCACCCGCAAGCAGCCGATATATTTTTCTAAAAAATTTCTTATACAATCAAATCAAGTCCTGGGTTCTGAAAACTGACATTTTGTTTTTCCATTTAATACTGTCTCCAGAGAAGGAGGTACATTTGAATAGTTCATTCATCTCCATGTATCTGCAAATTAAAGGCCTCAATGCAAAGTATAGGAGCTAGGGATGCACCGATACCACTTTTTTAAGACCGAGTACCGATACTTTTTAACCCTTTCGCTGCTGAGGCTTTTCCCGCCCCTATGCTGAGGTCATTTTTACCTGTTTTGCGCATCATGTTTAAACGTGTTTTGAAGGCTTGTTTTAGTATATGACCCAGACATATTATATATCGTTCTTTCCGTCAGACTCGGTAGATTCATAATATGTCATTATTATATGTATACGTTATGTCATGTCTGTATATTATAACAAAAAATGCAATAAAATATGTATTTTCAATAATTTACAATGTGTAAGTGTTTTTTTTCCACATTTTAACATGCGAGCAATTGCGGTTATATTTTGTATGGGGTGCGCTTGTTAAAAAAATTAGAGATGGGGTCTCGTTACATTTTTTTTTGGGGAAAATGACACTATTTTTAACAAACGCACCGCATACAAAAATCGTTAGTGCAGCATCATTGTTCACATTATAATTGAAATGGGAACAATATTGCTGCATTAACAAACCCAAAAAAATAAAAAAAAGTGTTTAATTTTTTTTTTTAAATTTTTTTTTAAATTTTTTTTATTTTTATTTTTCATTTTTTTTTTTTAACAAAATTTTTCACTGTAGTGTTTGGTATCGTTGGAACGGCCATGCTCTGGCCGGTCCAACGATACCAAAATTTAACCCCTAGCTGCCACGGATCGGGAGTTCATTGGAACTCCCTATCTCCACAGTTGGTGGCAGTTAGGGGTTAAGTCTAGGACTGGCGTCATCGTGCTACGCACGATGACGCCAGTCCTCTGGGGGAGTTCCCGGAGGCTTGGCCGACATCCAAGATGTCGGCCAGCTCCGGGAAAGGATCGCGAACCGGCGCTTTTCAGCGCCGATTCGCGATCCAGCTCCCCAGGGGTTAATGCCAGGCATCATTTGGAAGGGCAGGCTGTGCCCTTCCAAATGATGCCTGGGTTAACCCCCTGTGCGCCGCCGATCGGGAGGGAGGGAGAGAGGTCCGAAGGACCTCACCCCCCTCCCTTTCAGGCGCCTGCTCCGCACATGCGGGGGGGGGGGCGCGCCTGAATTAGGTGTCATCGCGCCCCCGCGATGACACCTAATTCTGGCGGCTGCTGGTCCGGATGCCGGGCTGACATCCAGGATGTCAGCCCGCACCGGAGGGGCCAGCGATCGGCCGGAACCCGGCCGAACGCTGACCCCAATGTGAGGACGCGCTCAGCGCGTCCTCAGCACACCAGCGGGACTGCTGAGGACGCGCTGAGCGCGTCCTCAGCAGCGAAGTGGTTAAAAGTACTCACCGATACCGAGTACCGATACTTTCCTTTAATGTCATGTAACTCTTTCCAATAAGAACAGACCATATAAAAATGCCCCCAGCTCACATGTATATACCCCCCCAAGATATATATATTCATACTGCCCCAGCTCATGGATTTGCCCCAGCTCATGGGATATGCTCCAGCTCATGGGATATGCTCCAGCTCATGGGATATTGCCCCCAGCTCACACATGGATATGCCCCCAGCTCACAGATGGATATGCCCCCAGGTCACACATGGATATGCCCCAGCTCACACATGGATATGCCCCAGGTCACACATGGATTTGCCCCAGCTCATGGATTTGCCCCAGCTCATGGATATGCCCCAGCTCACACATGGATATGCCCCAGCTCACACATGGATATGCCCCAGCTCACACATGGATTTGCCCCAGCTCACACATGGATTTGCCCCAGCTCATGGATTTGCCCCAGCTCACACATGGATATGCCCCAGCTCACACATGGATATGCCCCAGCTCACACATGGATTTGCCCCAGCTCACACATGGATTTGCCCCAGCTCACACATGGATTTGCCCCAGCTCACACATGGATTTGCCCCAGCACACACATGGATTTGCCCCAGCTCACACATGGATTTGCCCCAGCTCATGGATCCCCCCCGGCACTCTCCACGATGATACTTACCTTCCTGGGCGATGCCGGAAAGTCTTCGCGCGTGCGCTCGTTGGAAGGACCCCAGCCGCGACCACGTGGGACCATGTGATCGCAGCTGGGGGCCTTCCAACGAGCGCACGCGCGGAAACTTTCCCGGCGTCGCCCAGGAAGGTAAGTATCATCGCGGAGAGCTCCAGGTGCCTGTCCGAATGCTCTATCGGAATTCGGACAGGCCCTGCAGCTGCTCACTGTGTTTATACTTACCTTCCTGAGCGACGCCGGGAAAGTTTCTGCTCGTGCGCTCGTTGGAAGGCCCCCAGCCGCGATCACATGGTCCACGGGGTGGCGGCTGGGGCCTTCCAACGAGCGCACGCGAGGAGACTTTCCCGGCGTCGCCCAGGAAGGTAAGTATAAAACAATGCGAAGAGCAGCTGCAGGGCCTGTCCGAATGCCGATAGAGCATTCGGACAGCCGCCCCAGCCACTCGGATGCCAGCAAGCCGGCTCAATGCCGGCTTCCGGTATCGGGGAAAATATCGGGGGGTACTGCACGAGTACCAAGTACTCCTGCAGTACCCGGTATCGGCACCGATACCGATACTAGTATCGGTACAACCCTAATAGGAGCCATTAATTTACCCTAAGTTGCTGCAACATCTGAGCCACTGGCAGAGCTTGCGGCTCTGTTGTAATCGAGGCTTGACACGTTAACGGCTCAGTTGGGATGTAGCCCCTGCTGCCTGATGTGAGACCACAGCCTTACTGGCACACTGATCATCTAATTTGCCATTTTAGTTTACCTCACCAAAAAAAAAAAAAAAAAAAAACCTCGAACTCTCAGAATCTCAAACTCCAACTCCCCCCCCCCCATATGTTAAAGGCTCACAATTCTCAGGATTCGTTGAATGCAATAAATGACCAGAGAATCATGGGAGGTGTAGTCCAGAAACATCTGTGAGGGCCTAAGTTTGAGATCCCTGATTTACAGGTATCAGTAGCTGCTGTCATCGACAAGTGCACATGCTCAAAATGAAAGAAGTAAAAAAAAAACAGGCGATAAACAATTTATACAGAAATCCTCGTTTGTCTCTTACAGAATAAGACTTTATCGTCCGGGACGGGAATTTCACCTGCTTCAGGGAACTGGAACTACCGGACGCCGCTCCCTGTAAATAGTGGAGGAAGAGAGGTCAAGAGTGATCCCGCAAGAGAGTCATGAACACATACAAATCTCATTTTATTTTGTGTTTTAGGGCAACAGCCTGGTGACTCTCCTGTGAAACAACCTGCACAAACACAAGCTGTATTATAAGATACAATTACAAGTACTTATACAGCGCCAACAGATTCTGTAGCGCTTTACAATGGGGAAGCACAGACAGGTGACATAATAAAACATAAGGAACAGACGGCCCTGCCCATAGGATAACTGTCCTGCTAATGCAGCACTTTATACAAGTGCTCAGCCAGACATTCCGTGAATTTACAATCTAAGGAACTAGGGCAGGTGAAACAAAAGGGAGCAGGGGGAGTGTGGAGATAGTTACCAGAGAGAATATAGTAGACACTGCATGATGATAGACCAAGAGCCTGGGCATGATGAGGTTAAACTGAGCGAGGATTGAAGCAGCTGAGAACAGGAGGCTATATAATTAGGAAAGGGGCTGGGTGGGAGGGTGGATGGGACAGGCGGGTGGGACAGCAGAGGAAAAATGGTGACAAGGAGTGGCTTTCTGGGTTTCTTGCAGGGAGCAGAGGGAGAGATAGCTGTGAATATGGCTTGCTTGTGTTCAGGGTAAAAATAGAGGGAAGTGTCTGCCAAGGAGGTAAAAACAAAGAGGTCCAAAACGGATTACCCATAATGTTTTACTAGTATATTCACAAAGTCATTTCATTTATGGTATGTTGTGGAATTTCGTTGAAGCAAGGGGTTAATTTGCAATATATTTCTACTGCCTTTCTATACTCAACCTACATGTTTTACTATGCATTAGAAAGTTAAACTAGGTTAAAATAAGTTATAATTAAAAAGAAAATAGGGGGAAAAAAAGCTTCAATCAGGTCGTCAGAACAGACTGACAGCAGAGCCTCTGTGCTAAGGACTGAATGGCAGGACGGAGCAGGAGAACCTCCAGTATGTGGTCTCTTGCTCCCTCTGCTGGCCAGTCAGTGCAGGCAGTAAAGCCAGCGTGTCAGCCTGTGCCCTGCTTGTGCAATGTGGTACCTAAGCAGGAGTCAGTCAGATAGAATGGGGTGGGAAGCAAGAGAGACACGGAGGATGCAGTGAGCAGCGGGAAAATTAAATATAGCAGGGACCTTTATGAACAACATTGCATAGCAGATTAGAGAACAGATTTTTTTTTTGTTCTCTGAAAAACAACGGCGTATGTAAACCGTAAGCACCTACTCTGCTCTCTGGAATAGATTCTATGTTTGATCTTGCGGAGATGATCACTGACACGGCCATAAGAATTTCCATCAGAATTAGAAGAAGCAAGTTGTAATTTATCTACAGATAGAGAATGACAAAAAAAAGATATGGAACGAAAACACGCACTATAAATAAATAAAAACACAAATTACTTCCTGTTCACAGGTATCAGCGATTACAATTCATTTATAAAGTATTTTAGCAGGAAGGATACATTGAGATTTCTCTCGTTTTCAGTATGTCCTGGGTTCAAGAACATTGAATTGTTACAGAAATGCAAGAGATTAAAAACAATACACAAATATACAGATTAACCCAAAAAATAAATATATAGGAAATATAGTCACTGTGTTACATGTTTACAGGTGCATTCTGTATATAGTCACTGTGTTACATGTTTACAGGTGCATTCTGTATATAGTCACTATGTTACATGTGTACAGGTGCATTCTGTATATAGTCACTATGTTACATGTTTACAGGTGCATTCTGTATATAGTCATTATGTTACATGCTTACAGGTGCACTCTGTATATAGTCACTGTGTTACATGTTTACAGGCGCATTCTGTATATAGTCACTGTGTTACATGTTTACAGGTGCATTCTGTATATAGTCACTATTTTACATGTTTACAGGTGCATTCTGTATATAGTCACTATGTTACATGTTTACAGGCGCATTCTGTATATAGTCACTATGTTACATGTTTACAGGTGCATTCTGTATTGAGGTATGTTAATAGAGATCTCTTAAGGGACTTTAGACTGGGGGAAGATTTGATGGTGTCTGGGAGGTTATTCCATAACTTTAAGACACGACTCGGAGGCTCCTATTTGCTTATCTCTTCTTTATTCAACTCCCAGCAGCAAAAGAATTCAACAAAAAACACCTAACATCCCAACGTGGGAGTATCCCTTCCCTCAGACCCTGGCCACCCCCTCATCCCAGTCCATAGGGGGCGTGTCTGGAGCACCATTTCCTCTTCTTTTGCTGCTCCTCACAGAGATAAGTACTCCATTTTGCGCTCTGCAAAACTTTTACTTGTATATTTGTGTTTGAGTGCCTGTTGATGTACTTCACTCCTGGGCCCGATCTACCAGGCTTCTAACCGCGGGGATCGGTGCCTGGGCCCACCCGCGGACACCGGCGCTTGTAAAACCGCCACTCCGCGGGTCCGATAATTGAGAACGTTCTTCTGCTCCCTAGAGTAGGCTGCCCTGCTTTGTCCCGCTGGCTTAAGTACCCCGAATCCGCTTGGTCTAATTTACGGATTACTACGCGCCCGCCGCTCCCGTTTCGCGCCTTGCTCGCGAGGCCGGAGCCTATTACCTCATTGGGTCTGCGCTGTTCACTGTTAAACCTCGGCGCCATTTTAACACGCGCGGGAAGATTCCGACACGCTGAGAACAATGTCCCTCTCGAAGCCCACCTTGGACTCTCGCTCGACCTCTCCTAGGTCCGAATTGGCAAATAGCTCCCGATGCTCTGCATATACAGATCCTCAGGCACCAGGTTCCCCCCACGCCGCCATTCTAAATCAAAGGCCCGCTTTGCGGTGATGGAAGCCGTGCTGCGCTCGACTATAGCAGACACCGTGGCTTCGGCGGTGTCTTCGATTAGGGACTCGTTTGAAGCTGGCCCCTCTCATGGCCCATCATTTAGACCCCCATTTGCATCCATGGGACCCCCATCACTCCGCCCAATTTGCGAGTCTGAGGCGTCTTCCCGCTCAGCGACCCCATACGAACCTGATTCTCTAGCCGTTGTACGGCACCGTGATTTGGCTCCTAGAGGGGCTGGCAACCCCACAGCCCTGCCCTATGATGATTGCGAGTATGCCTCGCGCAAAAGAGCCTTTGACCGCGAGGCGAAAAAAGCGGTCGACGATAAAAATCTCAAGCCCACGGGCCGCAGCTTACTCCCAGTGTACAGCGACACGGAGAGTGAGGAACCCGAGCAGGGGGGAGGATAGCGAAGCCGTCGAGCTTCATGCACCAGAAGATTCCGACCTGATGGTCGATGAAGAGTCTTGCGCCCCCAGACGCAGTTCCACTGCAGTCATTATTCGCGACCCACAGGGACAGCCCATGTTTGACCCCATACAGGTCGCTAATCCCTGATCCACGGCGTGGACTCCACAACCACATGTAGAACAATGGGTGGACGCACACCTGCGTCTTCCCATGGACCGGGAAACCCGGGCCAATTTGAGAGCGGAACACCCACGACCATCCACCGCGGGGAAAACCTGCATTACCCCGGAGGTAGATCTGGACTTCCAGAAATACATCAACACCAAAGGGTGGTCCCCGAAACAGGGCATTGACCATGCCTTTAGAGCATGCGAGGACAAGGTGCTGGATGTGACGGCCCCATTGGTCCATCTCTTTGACGTGGTGGAGGAAGCCCGTCTCCAGGGCGCTACCATGTATTCGGGCATGGTTGTGGAATGGGTCCAGCGCTCATTATGCCAACTGGGAGCCGCTAATTCAGCACTGGCCGCTGAACGCAGGAAATCGATCCTGTTAAAAATGGACCCTCAACTAACCACTATGGCCAGCAAGGATATGGGCAGCCAAGCCCAAGGCCTTTTATTCGGGGAAGCGTTTATTAAAAAATTAGGAAAATACACAGGGACCTTCACCAATCTGGAAAAAGTAAAGACCTCTATAAAAAAGGTCTTTGGTCCCAAGCGTGTTTTTGAGAGAGCCGGCAACTACCGGGGTCGTGCTGCCGGCAGAGCGGGTCCTTCCCGCAATTCGAAAGGCCCCGCCCAATCCTCCGCGTCAGGAACCCAATAATCTGGTTCCGTCGGGCCTCCATACCAATCCCGAGCAGGTTGCTGGCGTGGCAGCGGCTACCGCGGTAGAGGATCCGGCTATCCACGACGCCCATCAGGTAAGCCTTCCGCTTTTGATTCCGGATCACTCGATCCCGGTAGGGGGTCATCTGGGACGCTTTCCCGAGGCGTGGGCTCGTATATCCAGACCCCTGGGTGCTCCAAGCGATAAGGGGGTATGTAATCGACTTTGCTGCGCCCCCTCCCTTGCGCGATCAACTGCCCCCGCGCTTCTCAGCCGATCAGACGCTTCTGGTCCGAGCCGAGGTCCAAACCCTGATAAGGAAGACCGCGATAGAGCTGGTGCCAGGGTCCTCCCCAAAATTTATCAGCAACCTCTTCCTGGTCACCAAGAAAGGCGGCGGCCTTCGACCGGTTATAAACTTAAAGGACCTCAACAAATGGGTCACATACCAACACTTTCAGATGCAAGGGGTGCACACTATGAGAGACTTGCTGCGTCCGGGGGACTGGCTCGCGAAGCTGGATCTCAAAGATGCGTATCTGTCCGTTCCGATGGTGGTGGAATGTCGCGACTACCTATGCTTCCCATGGGACGGAAAACTTTGGGGCTTCAGATGCCTCCCCTTCGTCGGCTCCGTGGTGCTTCACAAAGCTGATGAAACCGGTTATGGCCCACCTTCAATCCCGGGGGGTCCGGCTGGTCATATATCTGGACGATATACTGATTATGTCGACTTCACGATCTCTGACATCCCTCCACGTGTCGTGGACAGTGTCGCTCCTACAAGACCTAGGGTTCCTCGTCAACGAGGAAAAATCTCTGCTGACCCCTACCCAACAACTGGAATTTCTGGGTTTCACTCTGGACTCACGATCCATGACACTCAGTATCCCGGACTCCAAGGTGAAGTCCATCCGGAAGGAGGTCGGCTCCTTGTTGAGGGTCAAGTCGACGACTCTTTGGTCTCTGGCTCGAGTGGTTGGTCTTCTGGCAGCCACACGTCTGGCAGTTCTCCCGGCTCCTCTCCACTATCGGGCCCTCCAGCGATTGACGGCCCGTTCTCTCCGGAGAGGCATGGCTTACCGGGACCTGGTCTCCCTTTCGGACGACGCGATCCTGGATCTGCATTGGTGGTCAGCCGGTTGGTCGGAGTGGAACTCCCGCCCGGTGATAGACCCAGTGCATACGATGGTGATCGAGTTGGACGCCAGTCGTCTGGGATGGGGAGCCCGATACGGTCCGTTGGAGACAGGGGGGTCGTTGGTCGACGGAGGAAATGGAGCTGCACATAAATTCGCTGGAACTTCTGGCGGCTTTGTTTGCCCTTTATTGCTTCATACGCAACACCGCACATCGGTCGGTCCTGCTACGCCTAGACAACTTTCCGGCGGTGCGGTACATAAACGACTTGGGGGGGTCCCAGATCGCTGGCTCTGATGACCATGGCTACGCGTCTTTGGGAGTTTTGCCTACCTCGAGGTCTGTATTTGAGGGCCCAATTCCTACCGGGACTACACAACACCGTAGCGGATTGGAACTCCCGCAACTTCAAGGAATTAGGGGATCGGAAGCTTCTTCCATAGGTCTTCGCCGTTCTCAACGGCTTATGGGGTCCGCTGCTGGTGGACTTGTTCGCGTCTCGGCTGAACTGTCAGTTGCAGAGGTTCTTCAGCTGGAGACCGGACCCGGACGCGACAGATGCACTCCTTCAGGGTTGGCCGACGGCACGCCTCTATGCCTTTCCTCCGTTCCGACTGCTCGGATCCGTGCTACACAAACTTCGTTTGTCCCCGTCGGAACTGGTCCTCATCGCGCCATGGTGGCCGATGCAACTGTGGTTTCTGACGTTGTTGGAATTGTCTGTGGACACGCCGCGGCTTCTACCTTGGTCTCGAGACTTACTCCTGGACCCGTTCGGCCTCACTCACCCGCTGCTACTGGAGGGTCGGCTGCCTCTGATGGCTTGGCTGGTTTCAGGTTCGCTTGGCAACGCCACGAACTTTCAGAATCAGCTGCGGGGCTACTCCAGCTCGCCTGGGCTCTGGGTACCAGGACCGCATACCGTTCCGCCTGGGATGGCTGGCACCGTTGGTGTGTGGGACAGGGTCAGGATTCCATTTCGGCTCCTTTTAGGATCCGTTCTGGATTTCCTGGCCTCACAATTTGACGGTGGCTTGGCTTTCAGGACCGTTAATGTCTACCGCTCTGCTATCTCGGCTGGCCATGTCGGGTTCGACAGGAGATCCGGTCGGACGTCATCCCTTGGTTTGCCGCCTGTTGAAAGGGGTCAGACTTTCCCGTCCTCCCATGCCCAGATACACCTCCACCTGGGATGTTTCGGTGGTCTTGTTGTTTCTGCGCTCTTGGCCGGATAATGAGGGTCTATCTTTACGACAATTATCCGCCAAGCTGCTGGTGCTATTGTGTTTAATTTCGTGCAAATGCGTCAGTGACGTGAGGGCACTGGATTTCCAGATCCGTTCCTTCGTCCCGGAGGGGGTTCGTTTTGATGTGTCCCGTAGAACCAAAACGTCCCTCTCATCGGTTTTCTACCCGGCGTTTCCGTCTGAACCGTTGTTGTGTCCGGTCCGTTGTTTGAAGACTTATGAGTCGCATACGGGGTTGCTAAGGACGGCAACGGCCTCGCCACTGTTTGTGTCCTTTCGCTCCCCTCACGCTCCGGTGTCCACCTCCACTTTGGCGGTGGGCTCGGTGGCTGTTGGCTGGGGTTGACACTTCCCACTTCGGGGCACACTCCATCCGGGGCGCGGCTGCGTCCAAGGCTTACGCAGTTGGTTGTCGGATATCACGAAGGCGGCGGTTTGGACGAGAGAATCGACTTTCCGCACCTTCTATTTTCGTCAGGCTCCGCATTGGTTGGAGAATTTGTTGCGTTGAACAAGCAAATAGGAGCCTCCGAGTCGTGTCTTAAAATTACCAAATTTTCCTATCCGGTGACGGAAAGTTTGAATTTTAATAAAGGCTCGAAGGCGAGTATTTCCCGCCTCTCCCACCCGTTGTGTGGACGCTTCGTTCTCCATATACCGGTTGTTATTTTGATGTGGAATGGGGCGCCCGCGTATTGTCGCGCTACCGCGCTTACTGAATGCTTGCATGTGTATGCCGGGATTTGGGGACGATTAGTCTTCCCGTCGTGTTGACCTAGCATTCGTGTTTATGTTTCCTTTCAGGACCTTGAACCGCTGGTCAGAAGTTTTCTCAGTTTCCTACCTTCCCTGTGGACCCTACTGCATTGATTGAGTTCTACTGAGCTGTTCAGAGCGCTATAAAGAGGAAATGATGTTCCAGACACGCCTCCCTATGGACTGGGATGAGGGGGTGGCCAGGGTCTGAGGGAAGGGATACTCCCACGTTGGGATGTTATTTGTTTTTTGTTGAATTCTTTTGCTGCTGTGAGTTGAATAAAGAAGAGAGAAGCAAATACTCGCCTCCAAGTCTTTATTAAAATCCAAACTTTCCATCACCGGATAGGAAAATTTGGTAATTGCAGCACTCTGTAGGAAAACGAGGATCAAACCACTTTCTTTTTGTATTGTGGTATTGAAAGTAAGGTGCAGGTCCTGGAACGGACCTGGATTAATATATTTGTGACAAAATAGTCTTCCGTGCACCACGGAAGACTTTTTCGTCACAAATCCCACTATCAGTAGTAGCAGAACACTACTATATTCTATCTTCCACTTAGGCAGCATCCCCTAAGATAGAAGACTATCCTCCTTTAATATATAGAGCGCTTGCATAGGGTCACCCCACAACTGGATTAATATATTATTGCTATTATTTATACTGCATTGAAAAATATATTATTATTTAAACTGCATTAACAATATATCTTATTTATAATGTACTACAAAAATCAACTCACTTAGTAATAGTCATTATTAATCATTTGTTTTCTTATATATACACTCTAACAATTTTTCACCGGTGCCGATAACCTTATTTTCTAATTTTAGAGAATGCCAGTCTCTAAATTACTTATAGAAAATTTAAAATTTTCCGACCTTTATTTCAATGGGCATGTGTTTATACCCATACATTTCCCTTTGTGAAACACATATTTATATTTGAATTTGAGTTTTATGTAACTCCATAAGTTGGACTCATTCAGGGTTATTCAAAAAGATCCGAATTGTGGCCGAAAGGTAACCGAACAGTGAAATTCAGTGTATGGTTACCTTTCCTGGCCATTCGGCTATTCAGAGAGCAGGCAATTCGCCAAATCCTGGCGAATTGCTTGCACATACGGTGCCTGTTCGAGGGCAGTGAATCCCCATAGTGAAGCAATGCTTCGTCTATTCAGAGAACAAAAAACTGTTCGTTGGTTTCATGCGGCAGGTTTATTCAGGCGAATCCCATAGGCTTCAATGTTAAAAATATCCCCGTATTAATTCAATATCTAATAAACCGTTGATTATAATATTCTGCAGTAAAAAGTCTCTTTATTCATAGATTTTTTTGATCTTTTAGGCATTTTTCAGGATTTTTTTGCGAATGTTTTTTTTCTGTTTTTCTTTTTAACCGTTTTTTCTTTTTCCTGTAACAGCCCTTTTTATTATCATTCATTGGATCTTATAGGTAAATTTCAGACATTTTCATTCTGTAGTTTCTTTGCAAACAACGTTTCACTTTTCAAATATTCAAGCAAACTGGTTTTTTTTCTTCACTCCATTCGTCTGCGTGCCGGCTTTTTCCGGCGGCTGCTCTGCGCTGTGATCGGCGGCTGCTTGGGTTTGTCTGGCGTATTCGGCGGGGTTAATCCAGCTGTTTTGAGAGTTTTAGTGAGTGTTCAGCGGGTTGGCGGTGGGTTTTCCTTGCACTTCGGGGACCCTGTGGTGCTTGCTGAATACACCGCAGGGTCGCCAAAATAGGATCGAAAAAATCACGTCGAATTGAAGCAAACAAAAAGTCACCGAACGTTCAGGGTGACTTTTCGATTCTCTTTGAATAACCCTGATAGAGAGGGAATCGCTCCCTTTATATGTGCATTTTTTTTGTTATACATAAATAAACGTATTAAATGTGCCGGCACTACAGGACAGTTCAGTAAAAAAATTTACTTTTATTATACTCTATTAAAAGATAGCCGCAAGTCAACGTTTCAGTCCCTCTAGGGGACTTTCTTCAGGACAAATTTTAACACATAGCATTGAACAAAGAATATTTATCACAAAACAGTGATAAATACTCTTTCTTTTGTGATAACATTAAACAAAGAGTTTTTTTTATGTGTTAAATTTTGTCTTGAAGAAAGTTCCCTAGAGGGACTGAAACTTTGACTTGTGGTTATGTTTTAATGGATTAAATAAAAGTACATTTTTGCTGAACTGTCCTGGAGTGCCGGCACATTTAATACGTTTATGCATGGGAGCCAAGTTTCAGACACTGGGCAATTAAGACAACAGAAGCTGGAGCGCATGCAGGATTGCTTGGGATTGTGTATATACAGTATATATTTTATTTATTTTTTAAATGGATTTATTCCCTGTCAATACTTTCCTTCTGCCTAGAAACGTAGCTGCTCTGAGTAGAGAGCTGTGCTACAGGAAGGGCCCCCGGTTCAGTTTGCACATCTGATTTGACTGTTGGCGTGCTGACTGACAAGCCAGCTCACCGATATGACTGCTATGGGCCCCTCATGTATGGATGCGCAACGGCCCTCAGATAGCTCTGCCCATGGGGGCGGGACAACGACACAAGAGGCACGAGGTGCTGGATCAAGCTAACTATTGGCTGATAGAAGTCACCAAGTGATCCCGTTATTGTATATCGTAGCTAAAGGACACCTGCCCAACAGAGGAACATTTTAACCTGGATTTCTATGCCACCAGGTTTTATGTCCCTCTTAAAATGATAAATATACAAAAATCCAATGTAGAGTTGGGAGGGAGGGTTCGTTTTTTTGCTTTTCCCGGTGGGTAAGGAAGTGGTAGATGAAAATTTGAAATAAAAAAATCTTTGAAGAGTGTTGGACATCTTTACCCATCTTTGCCAGAAAATCGAATGTAACATTGAGCGTCTAAAGGTCTATGGGCGTTTTTTTAATCTGCCCTGTGTGACAGCATTTTGCACATGCTCATTCTGTCTCTTTTAAAGTTTTTTTAAATCACCCCCTATACTTGGGTCAATGCTAGCTCTTCACCAATTTAAAACATCTCTAGCTTTGACTGATGTGTAGGTCAGTGGCAGCTGGTTACATTCTGAGTTGGCGGGCTGACACAACATTGCTGGAGATGCCACGTGTGCTTCAGAAAAGGTGCTGACTGTATCATTATGGGCCATTGGTATCTGATGATATATCGCTCATGCCTAGACATTGCTTCGGTCGTATAAAACGTTTCTCCTACTTACGTTGATTGCAGTTGGGTTAATTGCAAGTTTACATCCACACCATATTAAACAGGTGGTAGTAATCGAGAACGTAGAAACAAATAAGGTTTGGTACTGTGATATCTAAAAGAAGTAAAAAAGAGTCAATGAAAAAACACATAAGAATCTTCTCTTATAGTAAAAAACACAACAAATTAAAGATTCAATATTCTCTTTAGTAAATACTCAGTCACCGTCCAGTTACATCCTAGAGCATTTTCACTCAAACTATTATAAGTCAGAGGGGCCTATTCACAATGCACCGAAACTGAATGCAATCTCTGTGCCTTCCATTTCGGCTCACTTCTGCTATTCCAATTCGTTGAAAATTTGGTGAATTCGCTATTTATCCAAAGGTCATCGTATTTTTGCTGAAATTGGAGTCACTGAAGCATATATGGGAGTCGCTGTAATGGGAGTCGCTGAAAACTGTCAAATTCCACTGAATGGAAAAAAAACACAAGTCTCTTATTCTTCTAATACAAACTTATATCAACAAAAATGTAGTAAATATGTGTCCAAATAATAAAAAAAGTTCCTCTAAAAAAATAATGAAAAGGTCTATTGCAAAATAAAAAAAACATCTTTTATAAAATACATAAAGTCTTAAAAAAATAAAGTTTTTGCAAAAAATAAAAAGAATAAAAATGATTTTGTTTAAAAATTATGAAAGATATTCCATTTATTACAACGAAACCAAAAACCTGGGATTTGCCTGTTTAAACCTGTGGAAACACCGAAATTCAGACCATTTCGAAGGAATTTTCGGTGCAATAGACAAACCGATAGTTTTCAATGGGACAATTTCGGTGCTGACGAAATTGCCCCGAAATTGTGAACGGTGAAACTAACCGTTCAGTGCAATTTGGTGGCAATTTCGGAGGTTTGTTAATAACCTCTCTAGTGTTTAGTTTTGCTGTGCACTAAAATGTGTATTCATGTATAAATGTCGGTATTGTACAGCTGCTTTCCTCCTGTATGTAGAATTCATGTGGTGCAGGAAGGCAAGCAACAAATAAGTAGGAATTTTGGGAATTTCTTCTTCATAAAGTGGATGCAATTTCATTCTTGCAGCATAGGAATTCCCTATGGCACATTCATGCAATGTCCATCAGCATGTTAAAGTAATATGTGTCCAGGACAACACAGCAGACCTGGCAGTCATAGACACACGAGGCACATATTGCTGTATGATCTTCGATCCTTGACATTTCCCTCTCTTTTCCAGGATACGATTCTTATTTCTAAAATACGATTTTTCCGTACATGGAATTTAATCTATGTCAGAAAAAAAACATTTTTTAAAACATGTTTACACTTGCTTTGACTTACCATGCTGCCTTTGTATTTCAGGGCTGCAAAATTCACAACTGCAGAAGGCACGCACTGCAAGCAACATACAAGATTGCCTGAAACATCTACATTATCACACGATGCGTCTCTATTATAACATGAAACGTCTGTATTACCTTAAGCCAGAACGACTGCACTCAGTCTGAACATGCATTTTTCATAAGGAGTTTCTGAGACCAAGGAACACATCATACCAAATTCAGAGCATTCCACTTTAATGTAGCTTTAAAGATTTTAAAAACAGCTAATTTAGGAGTAAATTGATGGGGATTTAGTTAAAAAAATCTATTTCTACATTGCATGAGCTTGTCACAACATTAATGTAGTCCATCGTGACTGGTCCTATTCTTCCAAACCTAATGCCTGCTCTTATGAGAGGAACCCACTTACTTGGGACATACATCCTCCTGGGGGTTCTCTGCAGTGCGAGGGTTAAATAGGTCCTGCAATGAGGCCTTTGAAAGGGAGGAGTGCAAAACTGAGGAGGGTGGTCATTACTATCCAGGAGAGTCCCTATATAACCTTAATCCCTGCCATTGTGGCACTGTTTGCAGTTATAATATGCTGTGGTGATAATGCACTCTAATGTCAGTGATGTTCTAAAAATGACCTTTCAACAGGACAATGATCCCAAGCATACCTCCAAGTCCACTAGAGCATGGTTGCAGATTAAAGGCTGGAACATTTTGGAGTGGTCATCGCAGTCACCTGACTTAAATCCGATTGAGAACCTGTGGTGGGACTTAAAGAAAGCAGTTGCAGTGCGCAAGCCTAAGAATGTGACTGAACTGGAGGCTTTGCCCATGACGAATGGGCGAAGATACCCGTAGATCTCTGCAAGACACTTGTGTCAAGCTATGCTTCACGTTTAAAAGCTGTTATAACGGTAAAAGGATGTTGTACTAAGTACTAAGATTGAATGTCACTTGGGGGTTGAATAAAACTGATAATGATGTGAGCACAGAAAAGACATTTGTGGTTATTTCTAGGGATGCACCGATACCACATTTTTAGGACCGAGTACAAGTACCGATACTTTTTTAAAGTACTCACCGATACCGAGTACCAATACTTTTATTTAAGGTCATGTGACGCTTTCCAATAAATAATTTAGGATTTTGCCGAAAGCCTGTCCTGTTTATGTTGAAATGTATGGCCAGACACCCCATTTACACACACCTCATCTCGGATACATGGACATACACAGACCAGACATACGTGTACATATATATATATATATATCTGGTCTGAGTAATATATGTATGTATATACACACACACATATATGGGTATGTATATACATACAGATATATATTACACAGACCTCAGACCAGAAATACATATATATATACACATACATATACCTTAACTTAAGCACCTGCATAATTTAATTCTGTACTAACTTACTACCTCGTCTGGACATCAAATTATTATTAGATAGGAGTATTTTTTATTATTTTATTAGTGTACACATACATGTTGATTTTTATTTACAAATGGCAAATAATTTATGTAACTTTATTTTTCTTTTAATATATATGCTCATTTCATCTGCCCAACTATTACTCAGAAAAGATTAACTGTCCCAGCACTCCGTATTTCCCCCTATCAATTTATTTTGTTTAGGGGGTGGGGGGGGAGAGGGGACAGACTGAACAGAAACTTCAGAGTCCTGCTGTCCCAGCACTCCGTTTTTCCTCCAATTTCCTTTCGTTGGGGGAAGGGGCAGCTACACCATAAATTTTGAAAGCCTGATAAGCCATTCGGAGGCCTGTCCCGTCACTCCGATTTTTTTTTTTGGGGGGGGGGGGTGGCATGGTGAATCAACGCATTACAAGGAGCTCTCTCTCTGTGGATTTTTTCCCTCCAGAGTTTTTTTGATGACTCCTCTCAGATTTGCTGCCCCGTTTTTGCCCTGAGCACTCTGGGTGTCTGGATGACCCGATTGAACCCCTCTCCAACCTGCTTCTTCCTTCGGTGAGGTGGATAGCTGACCCGATCCGCTTGTGGCCTAGTCAGGACAGCCTTGGTGGTTTCCACGCGTCCCATGAGGTCAGTCTTCCGAGCCAACGCTCACACCCTGCACGTGCAGAGCAGATTCTGCATTCCACTGCAGTCTCTCCGCACTGGGTCCGTGCCTGCTGTTTCGGCCTACTTTTGATGGCCATCTTAAAGCCTGTTGGGCTGGGTGAGTCTGCACCTCCAGCTTGGGGCACGATGGGGAAGAATAATATTTTTTTTTTCGTTTGGGGAGGGGGAAGAGACAGAGAGCATACGCACCTGCTTCTCGTGAGCTCCTTTGTGACTAGCGGGCCAGTCTCACGTGACCTGTTGATGTCAGCGTTGTCATTCTCTTCCGGGTTTGCTGCGGTGCTGCGCTGACTCGTGCGACGAACACGCACGGAGTGAGCGCCGGAGGCCGCGTTTGAAGTGCCGGAGGCTGCGTTTGAAGCGCCGGAGGCCGCATCTGGAGGCCGCTGGAGCGGAAATATCGGTAAAAATATCGGCTGATTTTTCACGAGTACGAGTACTCCTCAAAACGGCAGTATCGGCACCGATACCGATACTGGTATCGGTGCATCCCTAGTTATTTCATTATAAATGTTATGTTATATTTGTCTGACCTACACATGCCTCTTTGATTTTTATCATTCAGTCATCTTGCTTACAATTAAATCAATGTCAAACTGGCCAAAACACTCAATTTCAGTGGGGGTTGAATAATTTTGAACACAACTGTATATATAAAAATATATATAGTGTGTCACTCCCTGTTGGGTATTGTTAAGTACTGTGGAACCTTTTGGCACTATGTAAATGATGATAATAATACCGGGGTGTGGGAATTATATCGCCCGACGCCCGGATCTTCGCCTCGTCGCCCGGACGAGTAGATTTTTTTGAGCTGCAGTCTGGCGGGCAAGAAGCCCGGCGGACTGCTCCCGGCACACAAGCGCCGTCGGGATACAAATCGCGATCCTCCATAGGAGAATCGCGCTTTGTACACTGAGCACAGAGAGTGGAAGGAACGCCCACTCTCACGGACGTTCCTTCCTCTCTCACTGAGCGGCGCGATCCCTCCCACCTACATCGCGTCAGAGAGGAAGGGGGTGTATGATTTTTTGTCTTGAATGGATACATGGATATCATTGTGTGAAAATCAGCGCTGCGAGGTGAGGGAATGTGTCACCAATGATTGTGTGTGTAAGAGCGGTGTGAGGCTGCTGTCGCTAAGCTCTTAAGAGTGGAAGGAACGCCCACTCTCATGGACGTTCCTTCCTCTCTCACTGAGCGGCACGATCCCTCCCACCTACATCGCGTCAGAGAGGAAGGGGAGCTTAGTGGCAGCAGCCTCACGCCGCTCTTACACAATCATTGGTGACACATGCCCTCACCTCGCAGCCGCTGCTTTTCATACAATGATATCCACGTATCCATTCAAGAAAAAAAATCATACACCCCCTTCCTGTCTGCACTGACATGCCGTACACCCCCCCCCGTTCACTTAATAAAGCACCTTCAGTCTCTCTGCTGACGTCAAGTCATTAGTATCAAGCTGCCAGACTCCGATACAATGTAACAAGGATGACATCAATAACATGGCCAGCGCTTCCCTCCCCCACTTCCACCCATGCGACGCGTAAGCTCTTCCCTCCAGCATCTGAGCCCTGTGTATTGTGTGAATCATAACTGTATTCCAAGGGCAGGGTACGTAGTGTGCAATACAAAGGCAGGCTGCATCATATGAGCAAGGTACACAGTGTGCAATACAAAGGCAGGCTGCATCATAAGGGCACGTTACGCAGTGTGCAATATAAAGGCAGGCTGCATCATATGGGCAAGTTACGCAGCGTGCGATATAGAGGCAAGCTGCATCATATAGGCAAGGTATGCAGCGTGCAATATAAATGCAGGCTGCATCATAAGGGCAAGGTATGCAGCCTGCAATATAAAGGCAGGCTGCACGATAAGGGCATTATCTGGTCTGAGGTCTATATCTGTGGGCATGTTCTGGTCTGATATATACTGTATATCTGTGGCCATGATTTGGGCTGAGGTCTCTGTATATGTATCTTGAGTGGGCATGTTCTGGTCTGTATATATGTATCTGGGCATGATACTATTCGGATTAAATTGGCAGTAATTTATATGTATTTAATTAATACAGCTTGCATTCTAACTCAAATTATGTGCACGCTGTTATCAATAAAGACATCTAAACACTATTTTGTTGAAATTATTTTTCTTATCAGGACAAGTAGATCGTCCTGAGGGACAAGTAGATTGGACTACCACTTAGTCCGTTGGACAAGTAGATTTTTTTTTAAATTTCCACACCCCTGTAATATATATAGGTGTATGGTGTACATGCAAGGAACTGCAGCAGGAAGGAGATTCCAGCTCTCCCACCGCAATCTGCTTCCTATTAAGAATTGGATTCTCCCAGATTCTGAAATCCAGAACAATTTGAATTCCGGAATGCTCAGGGTCCCAAGCCATCCGGATAAAAGGTGCTTCACCATGTTCCCATTCAATAGAATAGCAATATATACAGTATATTTATGTAGACAATCCTTGTCTAAGAAGTGACAGGTGAGTTTCACAGAGCTCAAGGAACATCTCCCTCCTGCTGGCTCTGCCCTCCCACATAGACCAGTAAATCAAGTGTAACTCACTTGATTTATAGTCACTGCTTGGGTGACTTGGTTCACCATGACCATTAACACCTTCACTACCATGATTGCCTATATTCAATCTGCAAGACACCGCCTGAGGCCCATATTTAGAGTAGGTGTTCCACAGGAGCAATGCAAAGGAGTTTCGTTTATTGCAAACTAAATTCATGTGCATTTGGGCTCCAGTACATGCTCCTAACGTTTAATCACTGTGTACATGATGCCTGAGGTGCTTTTTTAAACCAGCTGGGAATGTGTCTCACGGACAACTGATCCTGCATGGAGTCCAGAACTGCAGTACCTCCTTTTGGGCAGCAGATGACGACATCTGCCTGCAAATAGGACCACATTGGGAATATTCCCAAATATTTCTTACTGTATAATTAACAGTGTTTTTAAAAAAAAAAACTACAAAAAAAGGCCTGGTTCCTGACAGTGTTTATTTGGAAAATCCCTTTGTAGCGAAGGGGTTAAAATACATTTAAAGGTCAGTCTGCACCTGAGCAGCACATGCATTATTTCAGATTTGTTTAATAAAGAGTACTGTAGTGTACTGTAAAATGCTGTATACACAGTAACGCAAGGAATGCTTACAGAACCTGCAGCACATCGCAAGTAATCCATCTCCGAGGGGAAGACGTTGCCAAGGTACAGAGAAAATCCTGATGCCACAAGAAGACAACTCTGAAACGGGAAAACAAAAAGAGATTAAGTACGTTCACAAAACACACACACACGGGTTTCCAAATGGTGGTGCCAAACCAGTAATTCAGAAAAAAATGAAAATATACATTTTTAGTCGTGTCCTGCATTTTGGGGGTCTTTGGCAATCAATCTGTGAATATATAACAGTCACGGACACTGCTGAAATAATGATTCCATTCCACACTCCACAAACTGTAAAATGAATGTGTTCGTAGTTTCAAGGTCTGATAATAGCAAAACTACGTCCAACAAGTAGATGGGGAAGTCCAATGCTGGGAGTAGGGACCCCATAAATCAGTACTGTGGTAGAATAGCAAGGAAAAGCGAGAAGGGAAAAATGAAAAGGGGATTGGACTAAAAAGAGAGGAGTAGAAAATAAAAAAAAAACTATTAAAAAAAGGGGCAAAGGGCAGAGAGATCCCGCTTCTCGGCAGACTGACAATGAACCAAAAGACAAGACAGATCTCAGTGTTAATCAACCTCCTTGGCAGTTCCCAAGCATCAAAACAGCGAGCTGTAAAGGGCAACTACTGAGATAAATTGATGAATTAGACGTCACCAAATTAAATTATATTTCTGGAAAGTGTTGGAATGTAGAGACTATCAGCTCGTTTTTTAATCACAGAAAGACCACTACTATCACCAAATCAAACAAGACGGGAACGCGGACAGTGCGCCAGTATAGTGTCATCATGGATCGAGCTGCCATGAAGAGGTAGAGGGCCACAGGTTTCTTCAACGTCCTGGAAGGGACTCCAAATTGTAAAAGCACAAACACCTTGGACGACAAATGCAGATCCTAGTTGGTTAAATTTGCAATAAAGTTCTTGGCAAGGGACCACCACCATATATGTAAGTTAGTGCCTCCAGGAAAGTCACATCACCGACAACATGGGTCTCGTGGAGTCCTATACCAAAATGTCACGAAATCCAGCTGTATCCAGCAGTTTCATCAATGGAGAGCCATGGCAGATCACAGACAGACTAGCATCCAAAAAGTTCTCAGGGGGGGGGGCGGAGCTAGCCGAGGAAGCGAGCGGCTGCATGTTGAAGGAGCTCCGTGATAAACACGGTTTTTAAAGTTATTTCCGTCGCTTTCTCGCACTTGAGAAACGCTCTACGGTCTCTGGGGGACTTGGTGAGTTTGCCTTACCCCCGAAATTGACGCTCCGGAGTGGATTAACCCCGCAGCACAATCGGGGCCTAGTACTAGCGGCCATTTTAGAAGCCTGGAAGGAGATTTCTGAGACCTTTTACCGCTCTTCTTCCTTGTGCCTGCGCTTTTGGTGACATGCCCACCGGTCGCTCACAGAAGCTGCGGTCCAGACAGAGGGACATTCGGGACTCCATGAGAGGTGGGTCCACTTCGAAAGGAGATGCGATCTCCTCCTCCCTCCCCCGGGCTATGACTTTTCGGAAGATGAAGAGGACCCCTGGCACTCGGGTGGTAGCTCTGCGATGACCTGGATCTCCCCACAATCTCGTACACCAGACTCCCAACCACTATCTGCAGCAGCAAAAAAAAGGGCGCAAAAGAAACGAAAAGCAGCGCTGACGGCGTCTTTGAGTGCCTCACTTGCTGCTGGTGGCCTCTCTGACGGGGATTTGGCCGAGGAACACCAGCTTTCAGCCAGCAGTAGTGTGGCTTCATTACGACAGGACGTTTTGAGACCGGGTGCCCAACCGCAACAAACGAGAGCGACCTCACTCGAAACCTGTATGACACAGCCTGAGGAAAGTCGGCAGGAGGAGGATGATGATCTTCCTCTTACGAAAAGAGACCTTCGGAGGATCCTGGACGAACTCCGGGAGATCCGGGGGGTGTGGAAACCTGAAGTGGCGGCGGTTCGGGAGGAGGTGGCAACAATCCGTGCGCAGGTGACAGCAGTGCAGGCGACGACCTCTACAGTGCTATCGGAACATACTCACCTGTTGGGACAGGTCGCTGGTCTAAGATCCCAGGTCGAGCTTTTGTCCCGCTCTGTGGAGATGCTGGAAACAAGACACCGCCGTCGTAACGTCAGGGTCAGAGGCATCCCGGACTCTGTGTCGTCGGATGAACTCCCAGCTTATGTGTCTCGTTTGGCCCTTCGGATGGCGGGACTCCCTCCTGACAAGCCAGATGTGATCGGATCGGTATTCAGGGTTCGGAAACCTGCGGCGCTTTCGAAGGGGACACCCCGTGATGTCGTGGTGGCCTTTCGTGACGTAGCATTTAAGGTCAAGCTTATGTCTGCTCCTGGCGCAAGAGATCCAGTGAAATTTGAGGGCTCCACGTTGGCTTTGTATCACGACCTTCCATTCCAGACTCTGCTTGCTCGCAGGCGGTTCCGTCCTGTGACTGCGGTTCTTCGTCGGAGGGGGATCCGTTATCGGTGGGGCTTGGCGGGAGCATTGGTGGTGACACATAATAATGTCCCCTACACCATCACTGATCCTGAAACCGCCTGGTCCGACCTTGAAGCGGCGGGCATCTCGCCGGACCCTCCGGAACTTCAGCCAGACTGAGACCTGAGCGATATTGTTTATCCCCCCCCAGCTTTTTTCTTCTCTGTTTACGTGTCACTGGTCTATAGATAAACTCTGAGTATAATCTATCAGGACAATTTATGGCATTTACGTTGAAGTCCTACATGCTTATGTGTTTCTTTTGTGTTTTCTTCCTTCACTGAGGTTGGGACTTCTTGCTTTTTGTTTTTATTATTCCCTTATTGACCTGTTACTACTTGCATCTTACATTATCTGACTGGCTGACCGTAGTTAGTTTGGCCAGCCCTAGACGGCTGTCTTTTTCTACGTTTGATTTCGTGAATTTCTTGTTATGTATAATTCTCTAAATAAAGAATTTAAAAAAAAAAAAAAAAGTTCTCAGGGGTGTATTTGTGCAAAATAGCTACCCTTAGGCCAATGAATGGAGGCAGTTGTGGTGGCGGATTCTGAGCCTGACAAAACAGCGATATATAAATAAGTCGGTTGTGGTGTAGAGTTATCACTCATTCAAAAGTAATAGGCAGTCTGAACCAGCGATGATAGCCAGGCAAACGTTTAGGAAAATTGATTATTTTAAGAGCAGCAAACTTATCTGTGACCCCAAATGATTTAAGATCCCCCCTCTGTGGATCTCAGGGAGAACAGATTCGCAAGATGTAGCATGGTGCACTTGTAGTCTGTTGTCGCTGACATAACATGTTCTCAGAGACGTCGTTACCCTCCGAAAAGATCAGTATTATGCAACCTCAGTGAGTCGGGGGAAGGATTGGGACAGTGATACAGTGTGCCAGGTTGAAGCCAGACAGCTAGCATGGATCCATGAAGAAGAGATCAGGAAATTTTCCTCTTTGGTCCACCAGGAGGAACACACAAAAGAGTCCACAGAGGGTGGCCCACCATAACGTCCTCCCTTATTCTCCACTTAGCGTTGTTCCATATGGAACATCGGACTGTACGTTAGCGATTTTAAAGTGGCAATACAAACAATACTGAAAATAACCTTAAAAATGCCAGACAACTAAGACCGAAACTATAGTGGCATTTAAGGTGAAACCTACACTAAATAACTTGGACAATAAATACCGTGGAAGGAACGTTGGAAGAGTACATAGTACTATGGTGTCAGTTCCCTAAATAGTGAATTCACCAATGATACACTGTACTTAATCCACTGAAACTCCCACGAAGTGTGCCAAACTAAATCCACCGCTCTTTCAATGAAAGTACAGGGCTTAGTGAATAACTCCTTAACTCAGGGTATAGTGAAAAACTTCTTAACTCAGGGCTTAGTGAATAACTCCTTAACTTTCACCCTCTAGATGTTTTAGAGCTACATTTCCTACAAGGCTCTGGCAATCTAATGAGTGCCTGGGCATCATGGGAGATTTGGGTTCAAAACATCTACAGACACATGGGATTTGGATATCCCGGCTACATGTCACCAAGGATGGTGGGAGACAGGAGCCGATAGATTGGTTCAGCACGACTACAGCATTCTGAGCAGGCGTCACGGAACCTGCGAACAAAAGTGTTGTTCAGTTTGCACAGGCACGCAAATCGTGTTACATAACTGCAGGGACTTCCACATTTTGGAAGACCTGAGCTGAAAGAGGAGAAGGGAACACGGAGGGAGAAAAAGTGAGTATTTACAAGTAAGATTAAAAAAAAAAAGGAAAACAAATAATAACTGTAAGCATAATCTGCTTAATTACTTAAGGGATAAAAATAAGGTGTTTTTTCCACAGCGTGTCCCTGTGAGTAATATTGAAAGCTTGTATATGTTTGATATGTCCAATCATGGTTATGGTTACTTTATGGTGATCATAATGATCACAGATCTTAAATGTCATAATACTTACCCCCACAAGCAGAGAAAAGATCCAGTTTTTGTAAAGAACACAAGGTTGAAGCTTGTCCGACAGCTGAATGTCACTGCATTTCACGTCAACATTATATCTCTTGTCTTTTTGTTTGCTGCGCTCCAGAGTGTCCATCCTGTCATAATCATATTCCTTTGCATATTCTTCTACAAGGCTCATAGCACCTGCGTGTAATAAAAAGGCAGAGATTAGTGGGACACATTAAAATCTGATCCTCACCCATAGTCACTTTGGAAAATTAGTGAACACCGCCCTGTCCTTTTCTGCAAAAACACAACAAATGACTTGACATTAAAATCAATAAGTGATTGCCGACCTTGACATCAGCCGATGTATTGGAACTACCTGTCCCATGATGCTTAGCCAGTCAAAATGCTGGCTGACCATACATTATGGGAAATGTTGTGTCAAAGGGTCTGCGGTATCAGAGTTGGCCATCACAGACTTATATGGACATCATCCAGGAAGCTTCTCTCTGCAAAAGATTTCCTATTCCTTAGCAGTAATGTACAAAGGACACACAATCATCTTCTGCGACTGGAGGAAAAGAGATTTTGTCAACTGCACAGGAAAGGATTTTCTTTTTTACAGTAAAAAAATAAAAATATGGAATTCACTTACTAAAGGTGATGTTTTAGCCAATTCAATTGATGCCTTTACAAAAGTTCTAGATGCATTCCTGATAAAATATGCTATAAACAGATGTGCAAATTAATATTACAATGCATTGATTGTTGTTGATCCAAGAGGTAATCAGATTGCTGTTACAGAATATAGAAGGACTCCTTTCCCCCCTTTTGGGCACAATTGGAAAATACATCAATAAGGATGAGGTGGGGTACCTTCTTTTGGATCAACAGCAGCCACGGGAATATGTGGAATTGAAAGGTTCAACTTGAAGGAGATTGTTACATAGTAAGATAGTTTGGAAAAAGACCAATGGGCTCAATTTAATTCTATTTTATTTATTTATTTTTTAAATAATGGCTTTTTGCACCTGACATATTTTCAGAGTATCGACTGATTCAGTTAAAGAAATTCGGCCCGAAGAGATATTAGAAAAATGTCGCTGGTCCGATAAAAAGCTGGCAGGTAAAATAGCCGAAAAAGCTTATTTTCGTTCGGCATCATACATATTTGTGTCTTTACACATGGCTATTAGAAAAGCCCAGTGTTTAAAAGGTAAGATTCCACCCGAGAAAGGAAAATACACGATAAACATATTAAAAAAAGACTCATAAGGAACTTTTAAGGCTGGGGTCAGACGAGCGTAGTGTTCACGTCCGTGATTGCGCCTAAAAGTATGTCCGTGATAGCATGACAGAAAGCCCATTGGAGCCTGACACATGAAGTACGTTCGCACTGAACTGCGACGTACAACGGCCGCGGCCCACGGACGCAAGGCAGGCAAGAACGTACAACCCCTAGAACGGCCGCACAAAGTGCGCTGAGTCCGCAACGTCTGCATAGCTTTGTGTGTGAGTGATGGAACGTGGTCATACGGACTGCATTTATACGTCCAGCATTTTTCACGGACAAAATGGTTTTGCTTTTTAATTTATTTTCCCTCCTACATCCGTCAAAATATACATCAGTGAATAAATGGACTGTGTGGCCACTACTGTGTCTTCCGTACTGACGTACGTCCGTGTGCACGGACGCACAGTCCGTAGAAATCACGCTCGTCTGACCCTAGCCTCAATCAATTATTTTGTTTTTGTGGCTTTCTGAACTACGAGACTACTTCCCCCCCACATGGTCATGGATATTAGATTATCTAAACAGAAAAGTATCGATTTAGTAGCTGTTTTTTATTTGGGATTTTATTTTTTTCCCTCTATAAATAAATTTCCATCATAAAACAATTTCTTCCCATTTTTTTTTTTTATTCTTGCAAAACCATACTAATGATAAATGACCTTTCAGAACGTAGACTGCTTTAATCCCTATTTCACACCGAAGGCCTTATTCCAGGAGAGGAATGCAGTCCTGTTAGCAACAAATAACTGCATAAATAATATCCATATTTAATACAATAACACACATTGCGTTGTTAGTTCCCCTGGGATCTTTTTTCAGATCGTACGTACCCGAAGTTTTGGAAAGTTGATGTTGTTTGGAGCTGAGGTGCCTCCAGACCGATCTTCTCTTCAGTTTGCCGTTTCACGCCGCGCTCTTTGAAAAGTTACTTCTTCCGAGTGGGACAGCATCTATTCACCAGGGGACAAAGGGAGAAGAGAATTGTACCCGGGCCAGGAAACAGGGAAGCCTCTTGAATGTTAACGAGACAAGACGTGAAGATCACAACATTTCTTATGGATAACCGGCGCCTGGATGAGCTGCGTTGCTTCATGGAGCGAGCAGAACTTCTGAAATGGTCTATGTGGGGTCTGTGCGCCAAAACCAAGAATCCCTGAGAGCGATACAAGATCTAGGTTACAAAAACATATGCACACTAACAGAATTAAATGTGGAAACTGTTGGCGCTATATAAATGATAATAATAATAAAACTAACAATTGTCAATCTTCATTTCCCAGCTTGGCTGTGGCAGCCATACATTTGAAGTATCTTTGGCGATTTGGGACAATTCCCAATTTTTTTTTCTAACCATCAATAGATGGATAGAGATCTCTATAGAGTGTTTTTTTCGCTGGATCATCGGATGCAATTAGTGTTTTTCGGCAGGTTATCGGATCGTTTCGGCGGTTTGAGGATGCGTTCGGCAGTTGTTCAGATCGATTCAGCGGTTTTGCAGTGGGTTATCGGATCGATTCTGCGGTTTTTAGATTCGTTCGGTGTTTTTTTTTGGCAGTTTGCAGCTGCGTTTCGCGGGTTTATCGGCAGCATTCAGTGCATCGATACGGCGCACTTAGAGGATCGGTGAATTAGGGGTGCTGAAGTGCGCAAAGGAGAGAGCACCGAAATTTCGGTGCTCTCTGAATAACCCCTTAAGAGGTAAAATACAGTGGACCAATCAAAAACAGTCTAACTACACAACATATTTCCTTACAAATGCTGAATACATATTTTCAAACATAATAGACAATTAGCAAAAGAACACTTAACATGTGTAATGAAATAGAATGTTTAATCAAACAAGATATAACACCTGTAGATAATGTTTTACAGCAGGGATCTCAAACTCTGGCCCCCCAGATGTTTCTGAACTACACCTCCCATTAATCTCTGGCCATTTATTGCATTCAAAGAATTCTGGGATTTGTAGGCAATATACATCTTTGGGGCCAGAGTTTGAGATCCCTGTTTTACAGCATGACCATGGGAGGATAATCATTCTGGTCTTGGGACTACATCTTCTTCATGGTCTCTGGAGCAATTAAATATTCTTATTTATCTTTGGATAAATAAGAAAAGCAAGAAACAAGCACATATTTTCTCTAAGGAAGATTTTAAACATTTTGTGATGCAAGCAATCTTTAACTCTTTCAGACACATACAGGGTTATTCAGAGAGAGGTGAAAAGCAGGAGAATGACTGGAGAATGAAAAATTCTAGGTGAAAATAGCCAAACCAGAAAAATTCTCCCTTTCATCTCACTTTCCAAATCGGCTATTTTGACCTAGAATTTTTCATTCTCCAGTCATTCTCCTGTTTTTCACGCTCTCTGAATAACCCTGATTGATAGATAACATTCCCTTATTTTAAGTGCACAGAAATAGGCTGCTCTATAAAAATAAAAAAAAGAAGAAAATTTTAACTAGGAGTTTCAGTCACATCGCTGGAGGAGGGGACAGAACACTTTCCCATCAATACCTATTTATGTAAATAAAAATGTAACTTAGAACAAGAGCTAAAGTATTACAGAGAATGATTTCTGACACCATTTACTAGAGTTTACAGACTCATTGCTGGGACTTTTTTTTTTTTATTTGCAGCTGTTATACACCCTAAACATATGAAGGAGCTCCTAAAAATACACCCACACACTCTGAATATATGAAGGAGCCCCTAAAATGACACCCGCACACCCTAAACATATGAAGGAGCTCCTAAAAATACACCCACACACTCTGAATATATGAAGGAGCCCCTAAAATGACACGCGCACACCCTGAATATATGAAGGAGCCCCTAAAATGACACCCGCACACCCTGAATATATGTGGAGCACCTAAAAAGCACCCGCACACCCTGAATATATGGGAGGAGCCCCTAAAAAGCACCCGCACACCCTGAAAATATGGAGGAGCCCCTAAAACGCCACCCACACACCCTGAATATATGGAGGAGCCTCTAAAAAAGACTGGAGTAAAGCTATCAGCCAGTTACAGTGGTAATGCACAAAATAAAATCTCCCATTGGACCAATACTTTGACATTGCAGGTGCGTCGTACACCCCCACCACTATGATATCGAACGATATGGTAAGTTTTTACTGTGGAAATTTAAAGATACAGAACCCCAAATATCAACCCATTGCTTATATTGTCACTTTTTCCCAATACTTCAAATTGGGATGAAAAAAAAATCTCCCATTGGACCAATACTTTGACATTGCAGGTGCGTCGTACACCCCCACCACTATTTTTCATCCCATTTTGAAGTGTTGGGAAAAAGTGACAATATAAGCAATGGGTTGATATTTTGGGTTCTGTATCTTTAAATTTCCACAGTAAAAACTTACCATATCGTTTGATATCATAGTGGTGGGGGTGTACGACGCACCTGCAATGTCAAAGTATTGGTCCAATGGGAGATTTTTTTTTGTGCATTACCACTGTAACTGGCTGATAGCTTTACTCCAGTTAAAAAAGACACCCACACACCCTGAATATATGGAGGAGCCCCTAAAAACACACCCGGACACCCTGAATATATGGAGGAGCCCCAAAAAGACACCTGCACACCCTGAATATATGGAGGAGCCCCTAAAAAGACACCCACACACCCTGAATATATGAGGAGCCCCATAAAAGACATCCGCACACCCTGAATATATGAGGAGCCCCTAAAAAGACACCCACACACCCTGAATATATGGAGGAGCCCCTAAAAAGACACCCACACACCCTGAATATATGGAGGAGCCCCTAAAAAGACACCCACACACCCTGAATATATGAGGAGCCCCATAAAAGACATCCGCACACCCTGAATATATGAGGAGCCCCTAAAAACACACCCGCACACCCTGAATATATGGAGGAGCCCCTATAAAGACACCCGCACACCCTGAATATATGGAGGAGCCCCTAAAAATACACCCGCACACCCTGAATATATGAGGAGCCCCTAAAAAGACACCCGTACACCCTGAATATATGGAGGAGCCTCTAAAAAGACACCCGCACACCCTGAATATATGGAGGAGCCTCTAAAAACACACCCGCACACCCTGAATATATGGAGGAGCCCCTAAAAAGACACCCGCACACCCTGAATATATGGAGGAGCCCCTAAAAAGACACCCGCACACCCTGAATATATGGAGGAGCCCCTAAAAAGACACCCGCGCACCCTGAATATATGAGGAGCCCCTAAAAAGACATCCGCACACCTGAATATATGAGGAGCCCCTAAAAAGACACCCGCACACCCTGAATATATGGAGGAGCCCCTAAAAAGACACCCGCACACCCTGAATATATGGAGGAGCCTCTAAAAAGACACCCGCACACCCTGAATATATGGAGGAACCCCTATAAAGACACCCGCACACCCTGAATATATGGAGCCCCTAAAAATAGACCTGCACACCCTGAATATATGGAGGAGCCCCTAAAATGGGTGGTTTGTAGGGAAACCGACAGAAATATATGTAGAATAAGCACACAAAGCCCGTCCGCAGTCTCTTCATGTTTCCCGCCCTTTCTACGCTCACCCGCTCCGCCAGGGCCTTGCTAGAGTTTAGTCACATGACGTCACCACGCCCGTACGTCCCCCGACGTAGCGTTTCACTCGGTGCAGGAGGAACAGTGAGGCAGCGGCCATAGTGAAAGTCCGGACAGTGAGACACTCCGACGGAAGGATGATAAGCCTGCTCTCCCGAGTGGGCTCCTACTTGTGGAGGAGAGCCGAGAATTGGGACGGAGCGCAGGAGGTGCCGGGTGAGCGAAGAGAGGGGAGAACCCCAAACTGTAACCCCCCACCCCAGAGAGGGACCCCCCCCCCCATATCTGAGCGGGACCCATAACCACTACCTCCACGTCAGGGAGTGACCCTCCCAACCTGTAACCCCTCCCCCCACATTAAGAGGTGACCCCCCCCCTCCCCCACATCAGAGAGGGACCCCCTCAATCTGTAACCCCTCCCCCACATCAGAGAGGGACCCCCTCAATCTGTAACCCCTCCCCCACATCAATCTGTATCCCCTCCCCCACATCAGAGAGGGACCCCCTCAATCTGTATCCCCTCCCCCACATCAGAGAGGGACCCCCTCAATCTGTAACCCCTCCCCCACATCAATCTGTATCCCCTCCCCCACATCAGAGAGGGACCCCCTCAATCTGTATCCCCTCCCCCACATCAGAGACGGACCCCCTCAATCTGTATCCCTCCCCCACATCAGAGAGGACCCCCTCAATCTGTAACCCCTCCCCCACATCAATCTGTATCCCCTCCCCACATCAGAGGCTGACCCCCTCAATCTGTAACCCCTCCCCCACATCAGAGGCGGACCCCCTCAATCTGTATCCCCTCCCCACATCAGAAAGGGACCCCCTCAATCTGTAACCCCTCCCCCATATCAATCTGTATCCCCTCCCCACATCAGAGGCTGACCCCCTCAATCTGTATCCCCTCCCCCATCAGAGGTAGACCCCCTCAATCTGTATCCCCTCCCCCACATCAGAGGCGGACCCCCTCAATCTGTATCCCCTCCACCACATCAGAGAGGGACCCCCTCAATCTGTATCCCTCCCCCACATCAGAGGCGGACCCCCTCAATCTGTAACCCCTCCCCCACATCAGAGGCTGACCCCCTCAATCTGTATCCCCTCCCCACATCAGAGGTAGACCCCCTCAATCTGTATCCCCTCCCCCACATCAGAGGCGGACCCCCTCAATCTGTATCCCCTCCCCCACATCAGAGAGGGACCCCCTCAATCTGTATCCCCTCCCCACATCAATCTGTATCCCTCCCCCACATCAGAGGCTGACCCCCTCAATCTGTAACCCCTCCCCCACATCAGAGGCGGACCCCCTCAATCTGTATCCCCTCCCCCACATCAGAAAGGGACCCCCTCAATCTGTAACCCCTCCCCCATATCAATCTGTATCCCTCCCCCACATCAGAGGCTGACCCCCTCAATCTGTATCCCCTCCCCCACATCAGAGGTAGACCCCCTCAATCTGTATCCCCTCCCCCACATCAGAGGCGGACCCCCTCAATCTGTATCCCCTCCCCCACATCAGAGGTAGACCCCCTCAATCTGTATCCCTCCCCCACATCAGAGGCAGACCCCCTCAATCTGTATCCCCTCCCCACATCAGAGAGGGACCCCCTCAATCTGTATCCCTCCCCCACATCAATCTGTATCCCCTCCCCCACATCAATCTGTATCCCCTCCCCACATCAATCTGTATCCCCTCCCCCACATCAATCTGTATCCCCTCCCCCACATCAATCTGTATCCCCTCCCCACATCAATCTGTATCCCCTCCCCCACATCAATCTGTATCCCCTCCCCACATCAATCTGTAACCCCTCCCCCATATCAATCTGTATCCCTCCCCCACATCAGAGGTAGACCCCCTCAATCTGTATCCCCTCCCCCACATCAGAGGCGGACCCCCTCAATCTGTATCCCCTCCCCACATCCGAGGTAGACCCCCTCAATCTGTATCCCTCCCCCACATCAGAGGCGGACCCCCTCAATCTGTATCCCCTCCCCCACATCAGAGAGGGACCCCCTCAATCTGTATCCCCTCCCCCACATCAATCTGTATCCCCTCCCCACATCAATCTGTATCCCCTCCCCCACATCAATCTGTATCCCTCCCCCACATCAATCTGTATCCCCTCCCCCACATCAATCTGTATCCCCTCCCCCACATCAATCTGTATCCCCTCCCCCACATCAATCTGTATCCCCTCCCCCACATCAATCTGTATCCCCTCCACATCAATCTGTATCCCCTCCCCCACATCAATCTGTATCCCCTCCCCCACATCAATCTGTATCCCCTCCCCACATCAATCTGTATCCCCTCCCCCACATCAATCTGTATCCCCTCCCCCACATCAATCTGTATCCCCTCCCCCACATCAATCTGTATCCCCTCCCCACATCAATCTGTATCCCCTCCCCCACATCAATCTGTATCCCCTCCCCACATCAATCTGTATCCCCTCCCCACATCAATCTGTATCCCCTCCCCCACATCAATCTGTATCCCCTCCCCCACATCAGAGGCGGACCCCCTCAATCTGTAACCCCTCCCCCACATCAGAGAGGGACCCCCTCAATCTGTATCCCCTCCCCCACATCAGAGAGGGACCCCTCAATCTGTATCCCCTCCCCCACATCAGAGAGGGACCCCCTCAATCTGTATCCCCTCCCCCACATCAGAGAGGGACCCCTCAATCTGTAACCCCTCCCCCACATCAATCTGTATCCCTCCCCCACATCAGAGGCGGACCCCCTCAATCTGTATCCCCTCCCCCACATCAGAGAGGGACCCGCTCAATCTGTATCCCCTCCCCCACATCAGAGAGGGACCCCCTCAATCTGTATCCCCTCCCCACATCAGAGAGGGACCCCCTCAATCTGTATCCCCTCCCCCACATCAGAGAGGGACCCCCTCAATCTGTATCCCCTCCCCCACATCAGAGAGGGACCCCCTCAATCTGTATCCCCTCCCCCACATCAGAGAGGGACCCGCTCAATCTGTATCCCCTCCCCCACATCAGAGAGGGACCCCTCAATCTGTATCCCCTCCCCCACATCAGAGAGGGACCCCCTCAATCTGTATCCCCTCCCCCACATCAGAGAGGGACCCCTCAATCTGTATCCCCTCCCCACATCAGAGAGGGACCCCCTCAATCTGTATCCCCTCCCCCACATCAGAGAGGGACCCCCTCAATCTGTATCCCCTCCCCCACATCAGAGAGGGACCCCTCAATCTGTATCCCCTCTCCCACATCAGAGAGGGACCCCCTCAATCTGTATCCCTCCCCCACATCAGAGGCGGACCCCCTCAATCTGTATCCCCTCCCCCACATCAGAGGCGGACCCCCTCAATCTGTATCCCCTCCCCCACATCAGAGGCGGACCCCCTCAATCTGTATCCCCTCCCCACATCAGAGGCGGACCCCCTCAATCTGTATCCCCCCCACATCAGAGGCGGACCCCCTCAATCTGTATCCCCTCCCCCACATCAGAGAGGGACCCCTCAATCTGTAACCCCTCCCCCACATCAATCTGTATCCCTCCCCCACATCAGCGGTGGACCCCCTCAATCTGTATCCCCTCCCCCACATCAGAGGCGGACTCCCTCAATCTGTAACCCCTCCCCAACATCAAAGAGGGAGCCCCTCAATCTGTAACCCCTCCCCCACATCAGACAGGACCCCCCTTCAATCTGTAACCCTCCCCGCATCAGAGAGGGACCCCCCTTCAATCTGTAACCCACCCCGCATCAGAGAGGGACCCCCTCAATCTGTAACTCTTCCCCCAAATAACAGATCCAGGATGCATAAAAGTGAGAAAGATGTCATTTGCATATCCTACCCAGAGTTCCTTGCTGCATATGGGGAATGTGGCACAGGAGCTCTGGGATGCAATTCTTTGAATTGCTATGATGTGCAAGTGGCGTCTGCAATAATATATATATTTATTTATTTATTTAACAGGACTAATCCTGCTCCTCAATTTCCCCAAAATAAGTTGAACTGTGAATACAAAACTACACCCTATGATGAAAATTGTCTTTGTTTGCGTGTTTTTTTTTTTTTTTTTTTCGAGTAAAATAGTTAATGGAATATATCGTGAAAAAAATTCTACACTTTAGTGCCTGTTTGGGGGCATTATTATTTTTTTCCTGATTTTTTCTTTGTGTCAAACTTATTTGTTAATTTTTTTTGGGGGGGGGTTCCTCATCCATTGTACAGCGCTGCGGAATACGTACACACCTTATAAATAATTGTAATCCTGTATGCGGAGACCCATCTTGCAGTGCTGTGGCACCCGATCCCAGTGCAGACGTACCGCTACGCCGTGTACATTTATAGAAGGGACACTCTAGAGTAGGGATTTCAAACTCTGGCACCCCATATGTTTCTGACCTTCAACTGTTTCATTATATTGGAAGAATGCTGGGAATTGTAGGCATACAACATGGGGTATTGCAGCCTTAATCAATGAATCCCTGACAACTGGGTACATACCCAAACTCTGAAAGACTGCGAGGGTGGCACCGATCCATAAAAATTAGGACCGCACTTTGGTATCCAACTGCCGTCCGATATCATTGCTCCCTGTTATGTCAGGAATTTTGGAGAAATGTATCTACACACAATTATGTGATTATCAGTATTGGAAATTTTTAACCCCAGATCAGGCTTTTGTCCAAATCCCTCAACATACCCTTTTAAAAGTAGGGTTGCACTGATACTAGTATCTGTATCGGTGCCGATACCGGGTACTGCAGGAGTACTTGGTACTCGTGCAGTACCCCCGATATTTTTTTCCGATACCGGAAGCCGGCATCCGAGGGGCTGCGGCGGCTGTCCGAATGTTCTATCAGCATTCGGACAGGCCCTGTAGCTGCTCTCCGCATTGTTTAATACTTGCCTTCCTGGGCGCCGCCGGGAAAGTCTTCGTGTGCTCCTTGGAAGGTCCCCAGCCGCGACCACGTGGGACCATGTGATCGCGGCTGGGGTCCTTCCAACGAGCGCACGCGCGGGAACTTTCCCGGCGTCGCTAAGGAAGGTAAGTATAAACAAAGTGAGGAGAGCAGCTGCAGGGCCTGTCCGAATGCCGATAGAGCATTCGGACAGGCCCTGCAGCTGCTCTCCGCTCATACTTACCTTCCTGAGCGACGCCGGGAAAGTTTCCGCGCGTGCGCTCGTTGGAAGGACCCCAGCCGCGATCACATGGTCCCACGTGGTCGCGGCTGGGGACCTTCCAAGGAGAACGCGCGAAGACTTTCCCGGCGTCGCTAAGGAAGGTAAGTATGAGCGGAGGGGGCTGGGGGGCAAATCCATGTGCTGGGGGGCATATCCATGTGCTGGGGGGCATATCCATGTGCTGGGGGGCATATCCATGTGCTGGGGGGCATATCCATGTGCTGGGGGGCATATCCATGTGCTGGGGGGCAAATCCATGTGCTGGGGGGCATTATCCACTAGCTGGGGGCATTATCCACTAGCTGGGGGGGCAATATCCACGAGCTGGGGGGCAATATCCACGAGCTGGGGGGGCAATATCCACGAGCTGGGGGGGCAATATCCACGAGCTGGGGGGGGCAATATCCACGAGCTGGGGGGGGCAATATCCACGAGCTGGGGGGGGCAATATCCACGAGCTGGGGGGGCAATATCCACGAGCTGGGGGGGCAATATCCACGAGCTGGGGGGGCAATATCCACGAGCTGGGGGGCAATATCCACGAGCTGGGGGGCAATATCCATGAGCTGGGGGGGCGCATATCTATGATACCTGGGGGCTTTATATGAGGTCTATTCTTATTGGAAAGCGTCACGTGACATACAATAAAAGTATCGGTACTTGGTATCGGCGAGTACTTGAACAAAAGTATCGGTACTCGGTCTTAAAAAAGTGGTATCGGTTCATCCCTATTTAAAAGTTTCCAACGATATCCAGGCTGGCATGGAACAAGGAGACCTAACTGGAGCCATCTTCCTTGATTTTGCCAAGGCCTTTGACACATTACAAAAACTTAAAAACTCTGGTATTGGTGATCGCACGCTATCCTGGTTTCAATCCTATGTATCTGATCACAATATGTGTCCATTTCTGACAGCGCTTCCCTCCGAGTCACATGCGGTGTACCCCAAGGCTCGATACTCGGCCGCCTTCTATTCACAATATTCATAAACTATCTGCCCGATGTCTGCAAAGCCTCAACTGTACACATGTACGGAGACGACACTGTAACCTATACCCAGGGCTGGATTAACATAGTGGGCCTGGAGCTGCTGCTGCTCCATCAGCCATGTCCCAGAATAGGCCAGAGAAAGGAGAACTATGTCTGCATTGATTGGCATTTGGACCCCTGTATCTCCAACTCCATAGCAGCTACAAGGTCATGTGAGGCCATAGCATGGCCTTTCCAATGATACCAAACACGACCATGTTTTATGTAACAATAAAAATAAAATGGAAAGAAAAATTAAATATTTATTAACACAGCAATATTTTTCACTTTACAATTAAAAAGGGAACAATGCTGCTGCACAATCTGACCATCTCATGTCACCAACAAATGTGGAGGTGATGGCACAATCTATTATTACAAATTGTTACATCAAACCTTCTAGATTGGGAGTTCCTACGGGAATAAGGTCCTCATGTCCTCCTGTACTGGTTTGTCAAATGTTGTTCACTGTATTGTAACCCTGTCTATACTGTGCCTATTGTACAGCGCTGCGAAATATGCTGGCGCTTTATAAATAACTAGGTGGAAAGCCTGCCCAGAGGGCAGTCTATTGTTAAGTGAAGCAGCTCACATGGATATATATATTGCCCCCAGCTCACATGGGTCTATTTGCCCCCAGCTCACATGGATATATATATTGCCCCAGCTCACATGGATATATATATTGCCCCAGCTCACATGGATATATATATTGCCCCCAGCTCACATGGATATATATATTGCCCCCAGCTCACATGGATATATATATTGCCCCCAGCTCACATGGTATATATATTGCCCCCAGCTCACATGGATATATATATGCCCCCAGCTCACATGGGTCTATTTGCCCCCAGCTCACATGGGTAAAATTTGCCCCCAGCTCACATGGGTAAAATTTTCCCCCAGCTCACATGGGTAAAATTTTCCCCCAGCTCACATGGGTAAAATTTTCCCCCAGCTCACATGGGTAAAATTTTCCCCCAGCTCACATGGGTAAAATTTTCCCCCAGCTCACATGGGTAAAATTTTCCCCCAGCTCACATGGGTAAAATTTGCCCCCATCTCACATGGGTAAAATTTGCCCCCAGCTCACATGGGTAAAATTTGCCCCCAGCTCACTGGGTAAAAATTTGCCCCCAGCTCACATGGGTAAAATTTGCCCCCAGCTCACATGGGTAAAATTTGCCCCCAGCTCACATGGGTAAAATTTGCCCCCAGCTCACATGGGTAAAATTTGCCCCCAGCTCACATGGGTAAAATTTGCCCCTAGTTCACATGGGTTAAAGTGCCCCCAAGCAAACATGGGTTAAAATGCCCCCAGCGCTGGATGCTCGTGCAGTCTCTACCTGTCGGCCGCGCGCGCATCCAGGAGAACAGGGCGCGCACGCAGCAGCTGGGTAGAGGCTGCGCGCGCATCCTGTCTACTGGATGCACGCGCAGCCTCTACTCGGCTGCTGTGTGCGCATCCTGTAACCGCCGCAGCGGATGTATGCGCGCGCGACAGCCGGGTAGACGCTGCAAGCGTGTCCGGCTCTACAGGATGTGCGCGCAGCCTCTACCCGGCTGCTGCGTGCACATTTTGTAACCGTCGTGGCACGAGCACAGCCGGTGCGTGCCGCGGTGGTTGCATGCGCGCGCAGCCAACCGCCGCTGGTTGCGCGCGCATGCGCAGTACAGGCTTGACGACGGACACGCCAAGCCTTACTGTATTATAGTATAGATAAATGCCGCACTGCAGCAAAAAGCACTGGGGGGGGGATGACTTGGAACCCTGTGTCACTAATCTTTACACCTCACAAGGCCAAGTGAGGTGTTATTGGACAGGCCAGAGTCTAAACGTGACCATGTAAAATCTAAAAGACAACAAAAAACATTTACTTTATTTATTTTTAGTTCCAAGGCGATGGCATTGTCCATTGCTCATGTATAAAATGAGCAATACCACTGCCATTACTCACCTTCTGATTTCCCACACTGGGAGCAAGTTCAGTATTTTATTCATAGTCCTATAATTCATAAAACACCATCTTCCAAAACACAAGGGAAATAATAAAGAAATAAAAACAATTTGGTTAAAATTGTATGTTTTCTCAGAAAAATGCAGTAACAGGTCCCAATTTCAATTATTTTTTTTTAACAAGAATTCCCTACAGAATATGTAAGAATTGATATTCTTGCAAATATATAACCACAAAGGTTTGGATTAGGGATGCACCGATACCGATACTAGTATCGGTATCGGGGCCGATATTGCCGTTTGCACGAGTACTTGTTACTCGTGCAAACGGCCCGATACATCCCGCCGATACCGGAAGCCGGCGCTGGGCCGGCTTGCCGGTATCCGCGGGGCTGGGGAAGCTGGCCGCGTGCATGAAAAGCACGCGGCCAGCGTTCCCCTCCGGCGCGCCAAATACTCACCCTTCCTGAAGGTCCTGTCGCTGGGCAGTGATGCGTTCCCGCGGCCACTGGGCGCTCCTGTGACGCTGCCTCTCGGCTGGAGGCAGCGTCACAGATGCGCCCGGCGGCCACGTGACCGCATCACTGCCCAGAGACCGAAACTTCAGGAAGGGTGAGTATTTGGCACGCCGGAGGGGAACGCTGGCCGCGTGCTTTACATGCACACGGCCAGCTTCCCCAGCGTTCGAGCTGGGGGCCATATCCATGAGACCTGGGGGCCATATCCATGAGACCTGGGGGCCATATCCATGAGACCTGGGGGCCATATCCATGAGACCTGGGGGCCATATCCATGAGACCTGGGGGCCATATCCATGAGACCTGGGGGCCATATCCATGAGACCTGGGGGCCATATCCATGAGACCTGGGGGCCATATCCATGAGACCTGGGGGCCATATCCATGAGACCTGGGGGCCATACCCATGAGACCTGGGGGCCATACCCATGAGACCTGGGGGCCATACCCATGAGACCTGGGGGCCATACCCATGAGACCTGGGGGCCATACCCATGAGACCTGGGGGCCATACCCATGTGAGCTGCGGTCAATCTCATATAAATTTTTATATGAGGTCTGTTCCTATTGGAAAGCGTCACATGACATTAAAGTATCGGTACTCGGTATCGGTGAGTACTTTTAAAAAGTATCGGTACTCGTACTCGGTCTTAAAGTGGTATCGGTGCATCCCTAGTTTGGATGATAAAATTTGGAAAAAAATATGTTACACACGGAAATTTCCTCACACAGTATCTGCCTGGTTAGATATTCCCGTATCTGCGTATCTATTAAAGAACCTAAAATATGTTTTCATTTCACTAAATTCCAAAAAAAGCCACCAAAATCTTCAGCTCCAGCCCCATAGAGATCTTAATCCAGCCCTGCCTATGCCAGCAAACCAGATCTCCCGCAGCTGGAGGCCGTGCTGCAAGAACAATTCACAGAGGGAGCAAAGTGGATAAAACATAACCAACTTTTTCTAAATACTGACAAAACTGTAACGATGCTCTTTGGAACAAAACCTAAACTACACAAATTGCAAAATCCCCATCTATGTGTGGGGACAAAATCCAATGGCACACTGACCACAGTCACTTCTCTCAAATATCTAGGTATGTGGTTAGACCCAAATCTATCTTTTGGCCCCCACATCGAAAAACTCTCATCTAAACTTTACCCCAAACTAGTTGCCCTGTACAGAAACAAATCCTGCCTGAGCCCCACGGTAAGAAAGCAGATTGTACAACAAATACTTATGCCGGCTATTGATTACGGAGATGTAGTTTATGCAGCCGCCCCGCAAACACACCTTCAGAAACTTACTACATTTCCCCACCACCTTTGTGTGGTCGCTGGGAAACAATACTAGGCCTTGATTTTGCACCTGAGGTATGGTCTAAGACTTTTTACCTTACACTATATGGCTCCCGGGCGTTTAAGGTGACTGAAACTTCTTACAAGCTACTAACGTTCTGGTATTACACTCCTCATCAAACTGCGCGTTTTTCACTTTCACGTGATTCAATTTGCTGGCGCTGCGGGATGCAGACTGGCACATACCTACACATATGATGGTCCTGCGAGAAGATTACCCCTTTCTGGCACTTGGTAGCGGATGTGGTGGTGGAAGTCATGGGTTTACTTTGAACTTACCTTTTGCACCGGCAGTATATCTTCTTCTACATTTAGCTGGAGCACAATGAACGCTATGTAATTCGGTGGCCCAGCACCTCATTCTCGCCGCGAGACGCCTTATACCAGCTCATTAGCGATCTTTAGAGACTCCTTCATTTATGGAATGGGCAGAAGCAATCGAACACTTAAGAGTGGTCGACAATCTAGCAGCTCAACAGTCAGAGACAGGACCCGAATCATTTACTAAAATGGTTCTATTGGGACGGTTTCCGCCCTTCATCTGCGTTCCGCCAGAGAATGGGGTCCATTAATACAGCAGTCTCGCAAAGTTGAATGGGGCACCACAAAAGGAGACCGTTGACAGACCCAGCCGTTCGCAGGTCTCATGGGACCTGGAGCATTTGCTACTTGGAGCGGGGACAGGGAGAGAAGTAGACTTCTTTATCTCACACCTCATTATGGAGGTGTGTCATCACCCCCCCCCCCCCTTCGCAGGTTGCTCCCCTTCTTTACCCCTTTTTTTTATTTAATTAATTTTTCTCCTTTCTCTCTCTCTCCTCTTCTTTCTCTCCCTTTTTTCTCTTTCTACTCACTTTCACTTTTCTCTCTCGTATTTCTCCCTATCCCCACCCTTACTCTATTCTTCCTTTTTCTTTAACCCGCTTATTTATCTCCGTTAAAATACATACCTGTTTCCCTATGTGACGGGAATGCTTTAGTCCAGGGATCTCAAACTCTGGCCCCCCTGATGTTTCTGAACTACAGCTCCCATGATTCCCTAGCCATCTAATGCATTCAAAGAATTCTGGGACTTGTAGGCAAAAACATCTGGGGGGCCGTGAGTTTGAGATCCCTGCTTTAGTCGGTACGCTGAGGAGATATATATCACTTGCTTATTTGTTCTGATGCATATGTATACTCATCTACAAGTATCTATTTATCATCCGGGTTTCACTTTCCGGAATGCGCACCGGATCATATTATATGTTATTGATTGTATTCTCCTTCCTCAATTGCATGATGTATAATCTTTGTTTCTCGCTTCAATAAAAGCTTTTGAATACCAAAAAAAGTTGACTATATACAGAATGCACCTGTAAACATGTAACACAGTGACTATATACAGAATGCACCTGTAAACATATAACACAGTGACTATATACAGAATGCACCTGTAAACATGTAACAAGGTGACTATATACAGAATGCACCTGTAAACATGTAACAAGGTGACTATATACAGAATGCACCTGTAAACATGTAACAAGGTGACTATATACAGAATGCACCTGTAAACATGTAACCTAGTGACTATATACAGAATGCACCTGTAAACATGTAACACAGTGACTATATACAGAATGCACCTGTAAACATGTAACATAGTGACTATATACAGAATGCACCTGTAAACATGTAACACAGTGACTATATTTCCTACATATTTATTTTCTGGGTTAATCGGTATATTTGTATTTTGTTTTTAATTTCTTGCAGTTTATTACTTTGTGTTTCTGTAGCAATTCAATGTTCTTAAACCCAGGACATACTGAAAACAAGAGAAATCTCAATGTATCCATAGAAAAATACTTTTGAAATTTAATTTATTTATATATAAGCAATGTCCACACAGTGTGACTCCTCAATCTTATCGGAGTGGTTACACTACTGTGAGCCCTATGCTCCCTCTCCCTAATCTAAGGGGGGCTCAGAGGGCTGATTTGGTCATCAAGATGCAGGGCTTATCCCCATCCAGACCCTCAGCTCAGGTTTCCTGGGCTTGGAGTACTTTGTATACCAGCCCCATCCAATGTGATCAAAGCCTTCCTGCAGTGAGAGCCACTTGATTGGCTGGAGCACCTGGCTCATCCTGTGGTCACATGACATGCTGAGCTGGAAGCAGGTCATATCCTGCACGATCAGAGGGAGATCAGCGCTGGATTCAGAGGAGATTTTAAAGGAAACTAAGGGTTAAAATGGGTAGGGGGTCAGGAGGGGTTAATGCTTAACGCTTTCTGTTTCCTACCCCCTCCTGTCTTAAAGGGACACTCTAACAAAAAATCACCCCCCTTTTTTTAATCCTAACCTATCCCTATTCCCTTAATAAATTGTTATTTTTTTACTTGTAACTGTAATACTTACCCTAAAATCCTCTTGTTTCGAGCGCTGTTTTTTTTTTTATATACTCCCCTCCCTCCTCTTCCGTTCCCGTCCTTCTGCTATCCGACTTGCCTGATGGTTTACGTGAAAAGCGCGCATGCGCGCCTCTCACGTAAGCCAGCCAATCGGCAGGCTTCCTCCCGGCTCCCTCTGAGGATTAGTGTTGCGCGCAAGAGGATGCGCGCAGCACTAACTCTCAGAGGGAGCCGCCAGCTTCTGCGGTGAGTTGGAGACGTCATCATGCTGAAAGCGCGATGACGTCTCCTACTCGGCAAAAGTCGGCAGAAGCGGGAAATATGATTCCCGCTCTGCTGACTGATAGCTGGGAGGGCGGAATAAAGTTCTCCGCCTCTCTCAGCTGTTTTCAGCATTTACAGCGGAACCGCTGAGCGGAGGGAGGGGGGACAGAGGGCGGCATACTCTGGGCATCATGACCACCTAAAATAGCTTAGGTGGTCATGTTGCTTAGAGTGTCCCTTTTAAGTCTACAGGATGTCTTTAATGGGTTAAAGAGCATTCCACGCTGACATAGAGCCATGTAAAGGGACGAACACGCCGGTCGTTTTTGGTTTATCATGGAATGAGTGTTGATACAGACAATAATTATGAGTAACATATTTTTTTTTTTGTGTGCATATTTTTTGCAGACTTCTCCTCTGTTCAGTACATGGACGGAGTGGTGACTCGCTTTTGCGATGACTATGGAATGATCAACGACCAGATTTATTTCACAAACGACGTGGTGATTGGCCGGGAGCCACTAAACATTGGCCAGAAGGTCAATGTGGCGTACGAGGAGGATACGATATCAGGAGGCTCGAGAGCTCTTCAGGTGAGTGTTTGGAAATGGTTAGCTTCGAATGGCAAAGTCATTTATTTCTTTTCCTGTGGACATGAAACCTAAAGCGCTACCACCAGAATCAGACTGCTCTACCACTCATATATATATATAACGTTAAACGTTCTCCCTGTCAGCATGTCTTTTCGTTATAGTGCTGGATCGGTAACACCCCTCTCTGTTGTATCAATTTAAAGGGACGTCTACTTATCCTGACCACTTTATAGTGTTGAAGTGGAGTGGTCAGGATGTGAGGAGTGCCCCTGATCTGGAGAAAACGCAGGGTGAGGTGGAAGAGTTTCTTCCACAGAACCCAGCGTCACCAACAACCGGGTGCTTTGAACTTCCCGACTGCCGGTCACTAGTATGTATACACACACCCCCTATAGTGGTGCGCAAGTTGCATAGGATCATAAAATGCGCAGAAAAGGTTGCGGGGTACAGAGCCCCTGAACCGGAGACAAGGAGCGGCGAGGGACAAAAGGCAAGTAAATTCACCTAATAAAGAAAATAATAATTGGGCAGAGGCTGTCAGCAGGATCTGCCCAATTATTTAAGGGAAAAAAAAGGGAACTCAGGTTTAATTTAAAGGGTATGAAAAAAAACAGTCATTGTAGAATAAAACTTTCTCAGAATGCCTCTTTAACCCACAAATGTCGCTCTTCATGGTGGTCAACTATGGGAGTTATTCACAAGGCGCCGGTGTTTGTTGCAAACACTGGAAAAGATCACCAGTATTGCAGCACTGGCAAGCTATGGCATTTTACAAACCCGCAATGCAAAGACGGGGGAAGCTTGACAGTGCAGCCTCTCCTGCTGATCGTTGCATTTTAGTTTTGCACAATGTAGGCGTTTGTTGGCGATGCAATATTGACTTTATTTTTTCTTAGTGTTTGCAACACCGTCAAACACTGGCGCATCCCCTTATATATATTGTGACATTTTCAACAGCTCCAGCCCATCCCTGCATTTATTCCAGACCTTTGAGCCGAGCTTGCTGTGCATGGAAACTCGCTCCCCAGCAAGGCACACATGTGCCCGTAAATCTTCCTGCTCTGACTGTCCAGCAGGGGGAGTGGGAGAATTGCCTGCAGGAAGGATCATCTGCTCTCCTGTCACTCACTACTTGCCCTTGAGCAGAGATCAGCCACCTTGGCCTGTCAGATGTTTTGGCACTACATTCCTCATGAGTCTCCATTTGCCTAGTCAGTCGCTGAGCACCATGGGGGATGTAGTTCTAAAACATCTGGAGGGCCAAGGTTGTCAGCTCTGCATCCAGGGGTGCATTATATCCCAAGCATCCACCGTGAAAGAGACATGTACTGAACATCGTTATTTTTACTTTATATATTGACGTGCAACATTCATACTTGCCTACAGGGTGCCGCCATCTTGGTGATGGCATAGGCACAGTAACCGGAGGTCCAATCAGAGCTGCTGATCTTTTCAAGTAGTCAAGCAGCATCCTTAAAATCCAGCACAGAAATATAAAGTTCATAGAATATTCCCCATTCACTGACCGAGACTCCGTTTAGGGGCAAATCAAGTGGGTATATTTTTTTCAGCAGAACACAGGTTATATATACATGAAACTGTCCCCATTGTTCACCCTCCAGCCCGCTCTCAGACATCCCGGCGCAGGAGCAACACTGCCCCGAGCCATTGCCCAATTTCCGTTGCATAACATGGTTTATTATTATTATAATTTATATAGCACCAACAGTTTCCGCAGCGCTTTACAATAACCAGAGGGAACAATATACAGGTAAATGGACATAGCAAGGAAACACTAGGTGTAGAGGGCCCTGCTCATAGGAGCTTACAATCTAGAGGGATTGGAGTTGAGGAAGACTTGGGGAGCTTTACTGGATGTCAGGATCATTAGTGCCAGTGGTTTGGGAATGGTGGGGCCATAGAAGCTGCTTCAATCATGTGTGAGTAGGTGAGCAGAGGGATGAGTTGCATCAGTGATGTGGTACGCTAATCTGAAATGGGTTTTGAGGGATTTCTTGAAGGACTGAAGATCAGGGGAGAGTTTGATAGGGCGAGGCAAGTCATTCCACAGGACCGGAGCTGCCCTTGAGAAGTCTTGGAGGCGAGAGTTGGCAGTGCGGGTGTAGACAGACGACAGGCAGAGGTCGCCCACCGACCAGAGTTGTCTAGACGGGACTTGCTTGCGGAGTAATGAAGACATATAGGGAGGGGAGGTCGAGTTATTGACGATTTGAATGTGAGCGTCAGTATTTTAAACTGTATCCTGGAACGTACAGGAAGCCAATGGAGGGACTGGCAGAGGGGGGAGGTATGTGAGGTGCGTCTGATGAGAAAAATAACCCTGGCTCCTGCATACATTACAGATTGCGACGGGGCAATACGGGAGTTGGGGCCAATAAGGAGCGAGTTGCAGTAATCAAGCGCATGAACCGGCACCTTTGCGGTGTCTTGTGTCAGAAAGGGGAGGACGTGGGCGAAGTCCAGTAAATTAGCACAGTAGGTTGCCACCACCTCTTACAGTTACAAACATACAGACAATATGTACAAACATTAGGGAAACAAAATCTATGTGACATGAGACGCGTAAATAATAACATGAAGAGCTATGAATGGAGGCCGTGCCGCTACTCAAGGGAAGATACAATTACACACGATTGGATACAATTCGTAACGGTTGAAACAGGATACATGATTAACAATACAGCAGGGACCAATCTAGACGGGAAACCAATAAATACGAGTATAATATACAAGATTTAAAGACCTGGCGGCCGGTCCGGCACAATAACCCTCTATATCTTCATGTTTCAGGTGCAAATCATCTCAGACGGATGGGAAAGCGGCAAACTCGACGATCAAAACTCAAGTGAGACGAACGTAAAGGTTTTGATCGGCACGGTGACCTCTTGTGATAAAGATGGCGGAGAGATCAATAAGACAACTTATTTCTCCATGGGTGACGCGTGCGAAGGTAGCCTATTCCTACTTCATGGGGGAGCAAGAAATTTCTGCCTCTGAGAAACTCCTAAAATGATCAAGTGCTGATGGTTGATGACTTTTGGAACTACACTTCCCATGAGTCTCTGCCAGCCTAATGAGTAGCTGCAGCATGGGAGACGTAGTTCCAAAACCACGGAGGGCCTCTGTTGCCGAACCCTGGTTTTACCAGTATTACGGGAGACCTGAAACGCGTTTGTACTGTTCTGTAACCGACAGAGGACCGTAAGTATTTGGACATGCTGTTTCCATGACATAAAGTCTGGGGTTCAATTTGAGTTTTGGCATCAGCCTGTGGACTGTAAAAGGTCATGTTAGTGGGGGCAGAGGAATGACTGTCTAGAGCCGGGGTGCTCAAGGTTGGTCTTCGAGTTGTTTTGAGATGTTGTTAAAAGACTAGTAATAAGGTCTGCAGGCCTCCCTCGCTGTACCACCTCATCCTAGAATACCTCAATCCCATCAATTTAATTAGTATTTTTTTGTTTCGAGTGCACATGTAATCACTGGGTGTAAAATACACTTGTATGTAATCCAAGTTTCTCTATCCTTCACATTCATTGCATGCAAGTAGAAAGCGATTTAATGATCTTTTTATTTTATAACTTTAAGAATAAAAAGTTACAAATTTTCACTCATTTAAATGTTTAACTGTTTCATAGCCATGCTTGCTCTTAAAAGGCACGTCAGTCATTTCTGGTGCACATTGTGACATAAATTTAAAGGGACGCTACCACTAACATGAGCTGTAACTAGATTACTTGTGCGTTACATACAAATGCACACTATAAAACACATGCTGCTATTTTTTTCTTTGTTTGAAGTAATTGCGTGTAAAAAGGAAAAATATAGTTGGTTTTTTTTATCTCGTTTCCATTTTGTGAATTTTTCCCATGATGCAACATTTACCAAACTCGTGTGGCGAGTCTCCATTTACAGCTGTGGTATAGGATAAGCAGTGAAGAGGCAATGGGGTGGGGGAGGGAATGTTTAGACAAGGCGTTGTTCTTCAGACTACCTGAGATGAGATTTGGCAGCTGAATGAGATAAGACACGGAGTTTATGATGTGAGTCGGTGACTGACCCATTCACTCAATTCTATGACCAAAGCCACACAATGAGGAGCAAGTGATGGAAGGATACTGTGGGGGGGCAGTTTACAAAACAAAATATCACACAATGGATGCACCCAGTGACACATATAGAGGAAAATATCACACAATGGATGCACCCAGTGACACATATAGAGGAAAATATCACACAATGGATGCACCCAGTGACACATATAGAGGAAAATATCACACAATGGATGCACCCAGTGACTCATATAGAGGAAAATATCACACAATGGATGCACCAGATGACACATATAGAGGAAAATATCACACAATGGATGCACCCAGTGACACATATAGAGGAAAATATCACACAATGGATGCACCCAGTGACTCATATAGAGGAAAATATCACACAATGGATGCACCCAGTGACACATATAGAGGAAAATATTTTCTTAACTAAACATACAAGAGAAAACAAACAAATGTAAGATATCAGCAACATAAGATAATGTGTTGTTTTTTTTTGGTAGTGTCATAGAAACATAGAAAATGTCGGCAGATAAGAACCTTTCGGTCCTTTTTTATATAGCTGTCACTAAGGCTAGGGTCAGACGAGCGCATTCTGTGCGTCCGTGCACAACGGACGTACTTTCTGACTGACGACAAGGTATTGGACACACGTTTTTTTTTTTTTTTTTGTGACTTTTTTTTGACTGATGTAAAAGGGAAATAAAATTAATATGAAAAACCATTTTGCCCGTCAAAAATGCTGGACGTAGGGGGGCGTGGCCGACGACCTAACATGGCGGACGCGTGTTAGTATTCCTCCGTCTGCTAGCGGCGATTTAAAATGGACATATCAAGCATATCTCACCTGAAAGCAGTTTCAAACAGACAGGATTGAGGAGCACGTAATGGCAACCACCAAAGCGAGAAAAACGGCGTATCGCACCGATTTCTTTACCCCTAAACAGGCTAAAAGGAGGAATGGCGCAGAAAAGCAAGATGGCGCCGGCTCCCCAACCTCAACCTCCGGCAGCCAACGCCCTGGTGTGGACACAGACCTGGAGACCTTCTCGGCCCGAATGGAGGGCATGATACAGGACCTTTCTGCCACACTAATGTCCCGGTTGGACACCATATCGGCAGATATACGTAAAGACATCGGGGACAGGACCTCCAGGCTCGAGGAGAAGATGTCCAAAACATCCGACGCTCACAACAGCATGGCGACGAAAATCGAGGCACTGGAGGAACAGATGGACAGGTACGCACTGAAATTGTCAGACCTAGAGGACAGATCCCGGCGCCACAATTTAAAGGTGAGGGGGAGGGGGGTGCCCGAGTCGGTGACCACCCGATCCCTGCACGCGTATGTACAGGATTTTTTTCTACATTTGTTGCCTGACACTACACCGGATTCCCTCCTTATGGACTGCATCCACAGGCTTCCGAAACCTCCCTCTGCCCCTTCAAAAGCACCTCGAGATGTGCTCTTACGCTTACACTATTTCAAGCTGCGCAAAGAGATCCTGAAGGCCCTAAGAAATCCAACTGCGCTAGGCCCGGAATACGGTCACCTGGCAGAGTTTCCAGACCTCTCCCAGGCCACTCTGCAACGTAGACGAAGTTTTCGTCCCATTACTGAAGTCCTTCGCTCAGCACAACTGCCCTATCGCTGGGGTTACCCCACCAAGTTACTGGTCACCCGCAACAGGGAAACTGCCGTGATGTCCTCCCTGGACGAGTGAATACAAACACTGGGAAGCTGGGGACTGAAAACGTTTGGCGCACCGAATAGTACCACACAAACTTTACACCGCCTTCAATTGGACTGGAAGGTCCGCTGAACACTCAGCGGGTCTGAAGATTGATTTTGCTTCTCTCTGCTAACACCGACTGATGCAAAGCTACGTGTATCTGATACCGAAATGTGGTGAGATATTACACGACGATAGATCGCTGTGATGCGGAGGGTCATGTTACCCCCGTCTCCCTCATCCCAGGATGAGCTCGGGTTTTCCCGGCTGGGATCTCCCGTTGGGTCCCCTTTCTCTTACCTTGTATATAGTTACACCGTTCAGCGGCGCTTTGTTTTTTTTCTCCAAAGTTACCTGTTCTCTGTTGCCTGATTCACTCTTCCCCGAATTGTGATGCCAATAATGGGCACAGTTGATGTTTTGATAGAACGTGACATACTCTCGCATATCTTTTGTAAATCCTTACATGAAAATCGTTACCTATAATGTGAAGGGTCTTAACCTCCCAGTTAAGAGACATTCCCTTTATCGAGATCTTCGCTCGAGATGCTGATATAGCTTGTATACAGGCGACACACTTTCGGCACGTAGATCACCCCCGTCTAACAATCCCCCAATACCAAAAGCCATTTCATTCCACATTCCGATCCAAGGCTAGGGGCGTGACGATACTGATACACGACCGACTACAGTTTGAAGCACACCGCATTCTTAAAGACCCAGGGGCAGATTTATAATATGGGTTTGCACGATCAACTCCAGAGCGTACACCTTGGTGTCCGCATACGCCCCTAATACCTCTCAGACACAGTTTTTCTCCCGTTTGTTACACAAGGTGCAAGAGGTCTTGACTGGTGCCCTGGTCGTGTGTGGGGACTTCAACTTGAGTGTTGACCCATCCATGAACCGCTCGATAGGAGGCAGAAGACCGCATAACTTGAACTCTCTTAAGAAGTTTCGGGAATTATTGGGCCAATACGATTTATATGACACTTGGCGATTGTTAAACCCTACTGCACGCGATTATAGTTTTCGCTCCAAGGTACACAACTGCTACACTCGCATTGATTTATTTTTTTTGTCCCTGGCAATGTGCTCCCATATACATTTGAATGTACCATTCTTCCCCTCACATGGTCTGACCACGCGCCGGGGATGTTGACTCTGGGAGACGTGTATCAGGGATGCGCTAGACCGCCCTGGCGTCTCCGCGAGGAGTTGCTAAAGAAAGAGCAGGTGACACTTGACATGACAGAGGCCTTAACTAACTATTTTCGCGAAAACAGTACCCCGGAGATGATCCCAGTGGTTGTTTGGCAAGCGCATAAAGCCGTTCTTAGAGACGTTTGTATGCGATGCTCGGCTCAAGCGTGAATACCAACAGCGTCGGCTAGACATACTTACAGCTCTACACAATTTAGACACGCAAAATAAAATTGCTCCTTCCTCTTCACTAGCTGAGAAAATAGATACACACCTACACCTTCTGAGAGACCTTGAGACAGGCACCTATGTTCAGAAATTGAGCAGACTGAAAGCGACCTATTATACGCTTAACAATAAACCGGGACGTCTGCTAGCCCGCAGATTAAAACCCCCGTGCGCACAGAGACGCATCACGTCTCTTACGTCAGCCCGTGGCCCGATACAAAACCCTAGGGAAATCGCAAATGAATTCGCCAGCTACTATGAGGCCCTGTATAATCTGGACGAAAATGTAGAGATCGCACATCCAACGCAGTCGTTAGTCGCAAACTACTTAGAACGCCTACACCTCCCGACACGGACTCCAGCGCAGTCTGATCGCATATCCTCCCCTATCAAATCGCTACCAAGCCAAAAGGCGCCGGGACCGGACGGGTTTCCCGGACTATATTACTCCATGTTTGCCCCACAATTACTGCCTCACCTGCTTGCCACATATGAGCGGGTGCCAGCGGAGGGGGCATTTCCGACTGATATGCTGAGAGCTCACATAGTCACGCTCCCAAAACCCGGAAAGACACCGAACTGCTGCTCGAACCTGCGACCTATTTCCCTATTAAACGTAGATCTAAAGCTCTATAGTACGATTCTAGCGGAGCGACTTCAGCGGGTCCTGCCGACCTTAGTTGCACAGGATCAGGTGGGGTTCATTCGCGGGAGGCAGGGTCCCGACAGCACTAAGAAACTGCTCAATTTAATACACACAATGAAGCAAGTAAACCAGCCTAGTCTGATCCTGTCACTGGACGCTGAAAAGGCCTTTGACAGGGTCAGTTGGCTCTTCTTGCACCTGGTCCTCAGGAGGTTTGGTCTGCCGGAGGAACTTCTGGAGGCAAGTCAGGCGCTCTACGCTTCCCCTTCCGCCAGAGTCCTTATTTCCGGATTCCTCTCTGACAAATTTGTTATTAATAATGGTACGCGTCAGGGCTGCCCCCTTTCCCCTCTACTATACAATATGGCCTTAGAACCCTTGGCTCAAGCCATTCGTCAAAATGACCTGATAAGAGGGGTTAATATAGGCCCCACAGAATATAAACTAAATCTATATGCGGACGATGTCCTTCTCACACTGACCGAACCCGATGAATCGATTCCAGCTCTACAAAGGGAATTGGGATTATATAGTGCAGTTTCATACCATTTGATAAATAACCTGAAAACTCAAGCATTTCCCATAAACGTGACGACGATGCACCTGCGAGCCTTGAAGGGACTCTATGACTTTGACTGGAGGTCCTCATACATCACGTATCTGGGCCTTCGGATCACCCCAGATGTTAACGGTCTCTTTGCCCATAATCCTGAGAGGATATTTAAGGAGTTACGCTCTACATTACACCAATGGCGCTCTCGGGAAGTTTCTTGGTTGGGGAGGATGGCGGCAGTGAAGATGATGGTGTTACCGAAACTCTCTTACATTTTTCGCTCCCTACCAATTCAAGTGCCCCGCCTTTATCTTGATAAACTCCAAACCCTCTTTAAAACATTCCTATTTAGGGAAGCCTACCACCCAACTCACTGACGCAACCATCAATCACTCTCACCTTACAGTCCTCTCCTCCTGTTTCCAACCCTCCCAGATTGTGAGTTCCTACAGGAATAGGGCCCTCATCTCCTCCTGTACTGTTTGTCAAATGTTGTTCAATGTATTGTGACGCTGTCTATACTGTGCCTATTGTACAGCGCTGCGGAATATGCTGGCGCTTTATAAATAAAGAATAATAATATGCGGTACATATGAGCGAATAAACGCCCAAGAGTGCCCCGAAAATTGCTATATCTGCGCCATAGAGATGGAGGTCTTAATATGGCCTGCGTTCACAATTACTATTGGGCGTCCCTCCTGGTTTCCTCCATGGCTCTGTTTCATAATACGCCCATGCTTCAGTGGCTTGCTATTGAATCTGCAAACCTTTCGGGACATGCACTGTCGCATGTGCTGTGGATCCCTCCTCAGAACTGCCCTAAAACACCCCATATGTTGCCGTCCACAGAGTTACACCTCAAAGCGTGGGACCGACATTTCTCGCTCTTTACGGCCCATCCCAAGCTCTCTATGGCAATGCCACTAACCGCGATTCGATATTTGCTGCCGCATACTCAACTTGGCTCTTGCATACAGGGCGGGATAACTCATTTGCACCATCTCTTCACACCGGTCGCCATCCTGCCCTTCCTGAAATTACAACAGAAATACAGACTACCCACCTCGCAATTTTTGACATACAGACAGATCCACTCTTACTTGACATCCCGAAGTATCAGTTCTGAGCTGAGAGCCACACTACCTCTTTTATCGGCCACCGAACTGATATGTCTGGACCCCCTCTCCACTACTAAACCTATAACGCATTTTTATGGCTTACTGAACACCCCTATCGCAGCGCTACACTGGGCGTTTCAGGCAGCGAGGGAGGGGGCACTATCGAAGAAATTTTCCCCCACACAGTGGGCGCAAGCTCACATGTATGCGGTAGGTGCTTCCAGATGCGCTACCCTGGTAGAAACACAGAGAAAAGTGATGTATGGTTGGTACCTCACGCCCAGTAGATTACACCGGATAGACCCTAAGACCTCGGATGTGTGTTGGAGGTGTGCCTCGGCAGTGGGATCGATGGGTCATGTATGGTGGCACTGTCCTGTAGTGACGCCGCTTTGGAAAGATGTATCATCTCTGCTTGCGGAGGTGCTAGGCCAACCCATTCCATGTCAACCTGAGGTATTGTTGCTGGGCATGATTCGCCTCCCCCGTTCACATCTTAAGATGATGTTTATCATAGTTTCTACGACGTTACTGTTGCTTGCCAGACTATGGAAATCGGTGGATGTCCCAACACTCCGCCAGCTTACCACGTTGCTTGATCAATACCGAGGATTTGATGTTAAGGCTACCACAATGAGTGGGCTCCGGCCCAGTGGCGTCACTAGGGTTGGTGTCACCCCCCCGAGTTTTACGGATTATTTTTTAACTACTCTTACTCCTAAATCAGTACTCCCAAATAATACTGAATGCTCATACACACAGCGCACATTACTGTGAGGTTTATTGCTGCGGAGCTCTCTCATATGCTCACACAACTTTTTGCCAACTGCCAGCAAGTACGATGCCTGTTCGAAGGCAGTGAAAGCACACATGGATATATATTGCCCCAGCAGCTCTGGATATATTGCCCCCAGCAGCTCATCCATGGATATATATTGCCCCCAGCTCACACATGGATATATTGCCCCAGTTCACAATTATATTGCCCCCAGCAGCTCACCCATGGATATATTGCGCCTCAGCTCACCCATGGATATATATTGCCCCAGCTCACACATGGATATATTGCGCCTCAGCTCACATATGGATATATTGCCCCAGTTCACAATTATATATTGCCCTCAGCAGCTCACCCATGGATATATATTGCCCCAGCTCACCCATGGATATATTGCGCCTCATCTCACATATGGATATATTGCCCCAGTTCACATTCATATATTGCCCCCAGCAGCTCACCCATGGATATATATTGTCTCAGCTCACATATGGATATATTGCGCCTCAGCTCACATATGGATATATTGCGCCTCAGCTCACATATGGATATATTGCGCCTCAGCTCACATATGGATATATTGCGCCTCAGCTCACATATGGATATATTGCGCCTCAGCTCACATATGGATATATTGCGCCTCAGCTCACATATGGATATATTGCGCCTCAGCTCACATATGGATATATTGCGCCTCAGCTCACACATCGATATATTGCCCCAGACCAGCTCACACATGGATATATTGCGCCTCAGCTCACACATGGATATATTGCGCCTCAGCTCACACATGGATATATTGCCCCAGACCAGCTCACACATGGATATTGCCCCAGCTCTCATGGATAATGCCCCAAGCACACATGGATACTGCCCCCAGCACACATGGATATGCCCCAGCAGCTCTCATGGATATGCCCCAGCAGCTCTCATGGATATTGCCCCAGCTCCTCATGGATATTGCCCCAGCTCCTCATGGATACTGCCCCAGCAGCTCATGGATACTGCCCCCCAGCAGCTCGTGGATACTGCCCCCAGCAGCTCGTGGATACTGCCCCAGCAGCTCGTGGATACTGCCCCAGCAGCTCGTGGATACTGCCCCCCAGCAGCTCGTGGATACTGCCCCCCAGCAGCTCGTGGATACTGTCCCCCAGCAGCTCGTGGATACTGCCCCCCAGCAGCTCGTGGATACTGTCCCCCAGCAGCTCGTGGATACTGTCCCCCAGCAGCTCGTGGATACTGTCCCCCAGCAGCTCGTGGATACTGTCCCCCAGCAGCTCGTGGATACTGTCCCCCAGCAGCTCGTGGATACTGTCCCCCAGCAGCTCGTGGATACTGTCCCCCAGCAGCTCGTGGATACTGTCCCCCAGCAGCTCGTGGATACTGTCCCCCAGCAGCTCGTGGATACTGTCCCCCAGCTCGTGGATATGTCTCAGCTCACCTCCTCCTGCGCCGCGTGTTCGCTCCCTCTGAGCGTCCGGCGGCACGCAGCTTGGGCGCTCGCCTGGGGGAGCCACGTGACCAGCCGCGATTGGCTGGTGACATGTTTCCTCCAGGCGAGCGCTGAAGCTGCATAGCTTCGGACGTACGCAGGGAGCGAATACGCGGCGGAGGGTGAGACACCCGCCCTTAGGGTGACGGTGTCACCCTAAGGGCGGGTGTCACCTGGTGCGGGCTGCACCCCCCCCGCCCCCACGTTACGACGCCACTGCTCCGGCCCCCTGCAAAGGACCCTTGGGCAGTGTGGGATATACATAAAATATATAAGGTGTGTGGGCTATGACAGAAGTATTATATATCAGCTGCTGCTATTATGTTGATGTACAGGTGACAGATGTGACCCCTGCGGCTCAAACTTTTTACTTTATTGGCCTTATCCTGGCAACCTCCCCCTTTTCTTTTTTCCCCCTCTCCCGTTTTCTCTGGTTAATTTTCCTCCCCTCACAATCCGATTAACTAAACAAGCGACATTTTGAGATCATTGCCGCCCTGATGAGCATATTATGACAGAAGTTTTATTATTGTCGCAAACGAATACTACACTGTATTGCTTCCCCCACGATTGTGATATACTACTCCCTTTTTCTTTTTCTGTACCCCATGTTTCATTTGAAAATAAAAAAAATTGAATTAAAAAATGCTGGAGGTATAAATGCAGTGCGTCTGACTACGTTCCATCACTCACACACAAAGCTATGCGGAAGTCGCGGATGTGGCGCGCTTTGCACGTCCGTTCTAGGGGTTTTACGTTCTTGCCTAACTGCCGCGTCCGTTGTGCGTCCGCACTTCTGTGCGTGGTCTCTATTGATCATAATTGTATGCTGCCACAGACGTTAAAATGTGCGGCAACACGGACGTGATCAGTGCGTTCGCCTGACCCGAGCCTTAAACTTTGCCTCTGGATTTCTATTGATTTCTATACTACTTAATGTACAGATAGCAGAAAGTCATTTACAATCCTATTCTTTTTTTGTCAGGATATGAGCCATTCCAAGGAGACTGGGTCAAAGCGGACTACGTTATAAATCCCACGACATGGAGCAGCGAGGCCTGCTCGGTGAAGCCGATTCGCTGTAAACGGGTAGACCAGGTACGTGTCTGCCGCCATCGTGACGTTTTATCTCACAGCGCGCGTCCCTGGGACACACAATGATTTTTGTTTGTGTAGTATCTATATATTAAAAATATAAATTCCTTTTACATTTCAGAACCCGTGACATTTCCAAGATGAAAATGCACACACGAACCCACGATATTTATCCGGTTGTCACATTTCACACTCCCAAACGTGTGCTTTTGGTGTAAGAATAGCCTTCGCAGCGGTCACTTTTCTTTTTCCAGATCGCCAAAATTCTACGTAGTTCAGCAACAATTATTTTTTTCAATGGGGAAAATCCAGCATTACGGGAATTGCCCATTTTTGTATATAAACTGGGGGTGTCCCACCCCCTAAGATCCAACAATGACCTGCTCCCAGCATCCTCAATCACCACCTCTTCACATGCCAGACTGCAGGACTTTTCTTGTGCGGCGCCGACACTGTAGAATGCCCTATCAGATTGTCCCCAAATCTGGCTTCTTTTAAACGCTCCCTAAAGACGCTTCAATTGATGGAAGCCTACCACCTGACTCCGTATCAAAACATCCAACCGACCCAAAAACCGCCTTCTGCATTAACATCTCATCTTGCAGTCCTCCCCTCCTGTTTCTCTCCCCTCCACCCATCTAGATTGTAAGGTCCCATGGGAATAGGGCCCTCAGTTCAGTTCCTCCTGTATATGATGATTGAAATATTCTACTTGCCTTGTTGGTGTATTCTAGGATTGTCTTTACCCACTGTACCTTTTATACAGCTCTGCAGAATGTGTTGGCGCTGAACTGCTTCCATGCGAACGACGTGCTCAGCACGTCCTCGCATCTCCGCTGATCTGCCTCCGATCCCGGCCGCCAAACAGGGAGGGCCGACATTTCCAGATATCGGGCCTCACTGTGGCGTCATGGGAGGCGCAATGAAATCTAACTCAATGGACGACATGGAAGCCCTAGGAATGGTCCGAAGGACCTCCCTCCTCCTGTCTCCTCAGCGGTAAAGGCTACCTCAATGTATGAGACACCGTTGGAAAGGTTAGACTCTGGTCTTTCCAACAGCCTCATTACAGTGAAAAAATTTATATAGTTATTAAAAAAACGCCAAAAAATCTAAAACACGCACAATACACAGGGGTTCTCTAGGGGCAGTGAAAAAAAATCAAAACTGTCCAGAGACCCCCAAAACCCCCTATTTATTGAATCCCCACCCTCCCCTTTACATTGTATTAATTTTTGTATCCACATAACACAATTGTTCTTGTCATAAAGTTTCGTTTTTAAAAAAATACTTTCTTTTTTCTCTTTTTTGGTTAAAATTGCATATTTTCTCTGAAAAATTAATAGGTTTCCATTTCAACTTTTGTTTAAAAAAATGAGTGCCCCATAGAATATATATAACCAGAGGTTTCGATGATAAAATGGGAAAAAATTATTTTACACGCTGTAAATCTGAATGGAAATTTACATTTCTTTGACAGTTTTTTTGCTACAGCATTCTGACGCTACATGACGTATACATACAATAATGATATATTATGACTCTGCAGAGTCTGCCATAAAAAAATATATAATGTGTCTGGGTCGTATAATAAAACGTGACTTCAAAATCGCGTTTTAAACATGATGAGCACAAAACGGTAAAAATTAGCTCAGCACACAGAGGGTGAATGGCTCAGCAGTGAATGGGGTTACATTTTTTAATCTTTTTTTTTTTTTTTTTTTTTTTTAAACAAATCGGGCTGATACAATTCCTAATCAGATGCCACATGACCTGCTGCTGAATGGCGGCTCCCTCTCGCAAGTGAATCCCAGGTGCTTTGGCATCTTCCTTGCCCGCTTTCGGGTCATGCCGCAGACAGGGAAGACGCTGCACGTGAATGCGTAGACACCCAGGGACTTGCAGCATCTTCCCTGACTCGGCCATGACTCGCGAGCAGGCAGGGAAGATGCAGCGAGCCAATATTGAATCCAGCTGCCCCGTAGGTGTCAGACTTGGACCAGCTTGTAAAAGTCCAGTCTCTGATCCCTGAAAAATGCTGCAATCAGGTCCCGATTCTAATGATTGCATCAGGACATTCAGAATATCCGCAATATCTAAAAATAAATGGAGGGGGAAAAAAATATAAAATTAGGGGGGGGGAAAAGGGAATCGGGGCGTAACTGATATTACTGAATACTATAGGCACAGAGGGATTATACCCGCCTTCTCACCGTAACGGTCACGTGATATGGTCATGTGACTTTTTTTTTTACTAGCCTTCTGCCAGCATTTTCTTCATACGGTCACTTCATATGTTGTTATGCTTTGTTACACAGGTTATGATTTCGGCTTTCTATGGAAGGAGTGGTGTGCTTGATGAAAGTATATACTTCACAATGGCTTCCTTAAGGCTTCCTCAAGGCTATCAACCCAAACGCGGAGACCTCGTCAACGCGGTGGTGATAGAGAGCAGCCAATCGTGCTACGTTTGGAGGGCTTTGTGCATCGCGCCAGTTAAAAAGGACAGGTAAGGATGTACAGCTGCTCTACTGACCCGTCCATTGGGCAAAGCCTAGGCTGTGGCCTAGGGCGCTATGATGAAGGGGCAGCTGGTGGGTTGGGCTATGCCGGCTGGTCTCCTCTTCCTAGATATCCGGACCATTGGAACCCAGCTCCCACAAATGGCTATCGATGACCTTAGTATTGAGAGCTATTCAATTGGCTGCCTCCTCGTAGTCACGTGACCGCTGCAGCTTACAGGAAGCCGGCAGCATGTCACATCTGGACCAGCACAAAGTGAACCCTGTGCTTGAAAGAAGGTGAATTTAAATAATGCTAAAGGGTTAAAATGGGGGGCGGTGGAGGGGACAGTAAGAATTTTAATACAACATATCGGAGGCGAGTATTTGCTTTTCAATCTTGCTTTAATAACAAATAGCAGCACAGAAAAGCTTTGAAAATATTGAAAAAACTTTTTAAACCGAAGAAAAAGGACCAATCCCAGCAGGTATATCCCCTCTTACAGTCCACCAATCACAATGTCCCCAAGTCCATAACGGTCATGCCCTGCGGAAGCTCCTCCTCTTTCTTGCTGCTGGCGCAGTGCAGATAAGTAACGTTTTTTTATGCTCTTTGTAAAATGACACTGCGGACCCGTTTTCCCGTCTTTATATAACCGGGGACGGCCGCCTTTGTCATTTTCGCTGCCTTTTATGCGGTTTTTCCGCGTTTCTGAGCGCCTGCTTTATCGCAGAGCGAGTTTGCCGGCATTAGCTTCACCCGACTCGCGCAGGGAGGTGCGCGCGCGCTTCGCGCCATTTTCTCCCCCAGTGGCCATTTTAGGTACTGCAGTTGCCGCGTCTGGTTACTGTGGAGATGCCTCAAACAAAACAGCGTTGCCGCTCTCCTTCTCCTGCAGGGTCAGAGTCAGACGCCAGTTCAGGGCATGAGGACATTTCTGCCTCTAATTCTGTGGGGAATCCACTGGAAAATATCCCTAATGAAGCCCCTCTAGATAAACACATACAAGCCCATGTTTTATCAACCGTTAAGTCTGAGGTGGCAAACTTGTCACAGACTTTTCATAAGTCCTTACAAGAGGTTTTAGCGGCAGTTCACCCCTACAATCAGCCCCGGTGCAAATTACACCCTCAATTACTATTCCCACCGCTGCCTCTGAACCTGCGGTTACTGTACCACCCCCCGTGGTGTGTAAAAAGGCTGCCCGTAAAACAAGGCACCTGACTGGAGGGGCTGACAACCCTATACCTCTGTCACTGCCCAGCACTGATAAAGCCTCTGGTGTCAAAAGGGCCCCGGACTCCCGGGCGCTGGCACCTTATGCCCCCAAGAGGCAAAAGCGGGCAGAAAGGTCCCCTCCAAAGGAGGTGGATAGTGAGGAGATGGAGGCCTCATATGACGACCCCAATGTCATTACTGGGGATGAGGTGGTGCTATATGCCCCCCCAAGACGACTTGTCTGTTATGGACGAGTCTATTGATTATCCTCCTGGCTCTGAGGCCGTTATTTATGACCCACAGGGTGACCCCTTATTTTACCCTGAGGATTTGTCTAATCCACGCTCCTCTGCCTGGTCACCAAAACCCTATGTAGAGCAGTGGCTGGATGCAAGATTGCATTTTCCTGTAGACAAGGAAACGCGCATTAAAATGCGCCAAGAATGTCCACGACCCGTTACTGCGGGTAAAGTGTGCCTCACCCCTATAGTGGATAAATCCTTTCAAAAATGTCGCCCAGCATGGGTGGTCCGCTAAGTCTGGTATTGACCATTCCTTCCGAATGTGTCAGGACAAGCTGTTGGATTCAGTTGGTCCATTAGTTAAATTGTTCGACGTCGCTGAGGACGCTAAACTGGCAGGCGACACTATAGACCCTTCGTTGGTCCGTAATTATGTGCAGCGCACTTTATGTTTTATTGCTAACACAAATAATGCCATTTCCTCGGAAAGGCGACGCACTATCCTGCTAAAAGTTGATAATACCTTAACAGGGTTAGCAGACTCAGATTTGGGTAGTGCAGCCCAGGGGCTCCTTTTTGGGGACAATTACATTAAGGACATGGGAAAATATGCCAACACCTTTACATCCCTGGATAAAGTTTCTAATTCACTCAAACGAGTATTTAAAGGACGGGTTTTTGGCAGGGCCGGTAGGGTCAGGGGGCGTGCTACCGGCCGAGCAGGGTTCACACCAAGACCATATCAGCCCCCCCAAGCAACCCCCCAAGTTGCCCCACAACAAGACACCTCCTATTCAGGAGCCTTCTTCCCTTCACGCACCCGTGGCTGGTGAGGTAGAGGCTTCAGAGGTTCCCGAGGCACATTCTCTGGACGACGCCGAGCAGGTATTCAGTCCTTTGATCCTCACGAGATCTGGGGGTACAGTGGGAGGTCGCATTGCGCATTTTATAGATCGCTGGCGACTTATAACTTCAGACCCATGGGTACTGGCTACGGTAAAGGGTTTTCAGATAGAATTCACCTCCATACCTTGCCAAGCGCGCTCCCCAGCTCCTCTCCATCTATCTCAAGAAGGATCTCATCTGATTGGCAACGAGATCCAAGATCTCTTGATCTAACAGGCAGTGGAGAGAGTTCCCAAAGACTCACCAGGCTTCGTGAGCAATATATTTTTGGTTCCCAAAAAAGGGGGGGGAATGCGCCCAGTGATAAACTTGAAAGATTTAAACTCCCATGTAGTATATCGCCATTTCAAGATGGAAGGGCTACAGAATTTGCAGGACACTCCTCCCGGGAGATTTGCTGGCAAAGATCGATCTGCAAGATGCGTATCTGTCAGTGTCCGTGGCACAAGATTGCAGAAATTACCTACAGTTCCGTTGGGGCACTCGGTGGCGTTTCTCCAGTCTGCCGTTCGGACTCTCATCCGCACCTTGGTGCTTTACAAAAATCATGAAGCCGGTGGCGACAACTTTGCGCGCAAAGGGAGTCCGACTCATAGTATATCTAGACGACATCCTCTTAATGTCCTCCAGGGAGACGCAGCTGCAAACACATCTGAATTGGACAGTGACTTTGTTACAAGAGTTGGGGTTTCTGATAAACACCGACAAATCAACGTTGAAACCAACTCCTTGTCTGGAGTTTTTAGGTCTCCTATTAGATCCCAGATCTTGGAGCCTCAGTCTTCCTCCTCAAAAGGTATCGACAATATCGAAGGAGACGCGAATGTTACTTCGCAAACCAGAAGTGTCACTACGGGAGCTAGCCAGGGTCATCGGGTTGTTGGCTGCTGCTCGCCTGGCAGTACCTCCAGCACCGCTTCATTATCGGGCCCTCCAACGCCTGAAGGCCCATTTCCTTCGGGAGGGTTTGGCATACTCGGATCACGTTCGTCTAACGGAGGAAGCTCGTCTAGATCTGATTTGGTGGACCGAGAACCTCCAATTCTGGAATGGCAAGGAAATTTCCCCTCCACCTCCATCTCTCACGATCGAGTCGGATGCTTGCAGAACCGGTTGGGGAGCAAGATGCGGTCCTCTGGAGACCGGGGGTCGTTGGTCCACGACAGAAATGTTTCTACACATCAATTGTCTGGAACTCCTAGCAGGTCTATTCGCAATAAAATGTTTCGCGCGAAATCACCAGGGAGGCGCGATCTTACTGAAGATGGACAATTTTCCAGCAGTTCGCAATATCAATTCCTTGGGGGGTCCACGGTCCCCGAAACTCACTCAAATGGCAACAGAATTTTGGACATTCTGCTTTCAACGAATGATCACAGTGATAGCTCAGTTCCTTCCGGGTCTAGACAACACAATAGCGGATTGGAACTCTCGCAACACAACCGATTCAGGAGACTGGAGATTGCTGCCCTCCGTCTTCAAGAGTCTCTTCGATCTCTGGGGTCCGATGGAAATGGACCTGTTTGCCTCACTTCTGAATTGTCAACTACCAAAGTTCTTCAGTTGGAAATCGGACCCAGAAGCTTTAGGGACAGATGCGTTCCTCCAGGACTGGTCCACGGCACGACACTTTGCATTCCCACTGTTTGCAATGATCGCGAGGACCCTTGCGCAGATTCGAACGCAATCGGCAACGTTGGTGATCGTCACCCCTCTGTGGCGGGGACAACACTGGTTTCCAATATTGTTAGAATTGTCCATAGATCTCCCTCGGCTTCTACCGTTCTCCCATGACCTAATCCTCGATCCAGACGGGATTCCACACCCGCTCATATCCGAACGATGTCCGTTGACTGCCTGGTTGGTTTCCGGGGACCTGGATTTGTCGAGGGAATTTCGTTCCGTACTAACACCTTGCTCCAACAGGCATGGGCTCCGGGTACCCGGACAGCTTATAGTTCCGCATGGCTGGTGTATGGGCAGGGATATCGATCCCGTTTCGGCATCTATAAACAGAGTATTGGATTTCCTTACGGAGTCATTTGATGCTGGTTTGAAGTATAGAACTGTAAATACCTTACGTTCGGCTATTTCGGCTGGTCATGAAACCATTCAGGGGACTCCTTTGGGTCGTCATCCCTTAGTTTGTAGATTGTTGAGAGCGGTCCGTTTTGCACGTCCTCCAGTACCTAGGTATGATTCCACTTGGGATGTTTCGCTGGTGTTACACTTTCTTTCCAATTGGCCAACTAATTCTGATTTGGATTTACAGCAATTATCTGCTAAATTGTTGATGGTTTTATGTCTTTTTTTCCTGTAAAAGAGTAGGTGATGTCAGAGCTTTAGATTACCCTTCTCGTTCGTTTACTCCAGAAGGAGTCCGTTTTGATATTACTCGCCGTACAAAGACGTTAATTTCTTCTGTATTTTATCAATGTTTTCCGGAACATCTAGCTCTATGTCCCGTTAAATGCTTACAAATTTATGAACAACGCACTTTACCTTTTCGTTCCCCGGGAGTATCTCCTCTCTTTTTATCTTATGTGACACCTCACCGTCCAGTATCTTCCACCACCCTGTCTCGTTGGTTACGGTGGTTGATGGAGTTAGTAGGGATAGATGTCTCGGTCTTTGGGGCCCATTCAGTCCGTAGTGCTATGGCTACCTCGGCATTGAATTCTGGTTGTGAATTGGAAGACCTTATGCGAGCGGCTGATTGGTCTAGGGAATCTACACTACGTACCTTCTATTTCCGACCAGCGCCTCATTGGACTGCACTTCTGTTAGAGGGGGCTTTGAATTTGCAAATACGAGCCTCCGATATGTTGTATTAAAATTGTTTAATTTTCCTATTACATGACGGAAAGTTAGAATTTTAATAAACATTCGGAGGCGAGTATTTCCCACCTCAACCCACCCAATAAATTCTGATAGTTTGGGATGTTCGTACTATAAATAAATTAAAAAAAAAAAAAAAAAAAAATTATTTACTCTTAACTTTCACATTGTGTGAGCCTGACTATATTTAAGTTATCCATAGATACTGATTAACTGGTTACAATGTTTGCACACCAAAAAAAAATAAAAATTGTTGGTAATTACCATTATACTCTGTTCTCTTCGCAGACTATTGATCATCTGTGTTACTCATCCAGCGTGTCCTTCCTCGCTTCTGCCGTTTCCATTTGGATTATATTCCAGCTTTTACTCTTCGTTTCGTATGTTTGGAATCTGTTCAACTAACCAAGAAAGAGGAGGAGCTTCCGCAGGGCATGACCGTTATGGACTTTGGGATATTGTGATTGGTGGACTGTAAGAGGGGATATCCCTGCTGGGATTGGTCCTTCTTTTTCTTCTGTTTAAAAAGTTTTTTCAATATTTTCAAAGCTTTTCTGTGCTGCTATTTGTTTATTAAAGCAAGATTGAAAAGCAAATACTCGCCTCCGAATGTTTATTAAAATTCTAACTTTCCGTCATGTAATAGGAAAATTAAACAATTATAGAATTTGGCTAAGTTAGAATTTTAACAAAGGACTCCGAGGCGAGTATTGCCTCTGAGTCCTTGTGTTAAAATTAATGTTTAACCCATCCCGATTCTGCCGGCCTTCCACCCCTAGACTTCCCCTTTAAATGTATTATTAAAGGTGTGGGGGCACGAACCTACATCGTCTAGGGTACTAGAAGTCCTAGGGCCGGCTGTGTGTGATAAATAAAATATATATATATGTCTTTTTTTTTATTATTTATTTTATAGAGAATCCCGCAGTTAAAATACTTGTGCCGCCCCCAAGTTGTCATATATTTGTGCAAAATATTCTTGATGTTTAGGAGCCAAAGGTGAGAAACCATGGGGGCTCTGCCCTCGCCTAGATTTGTCAGGTCTTGCTCCACAGTATATTCAGATATTAAGACGAAGCGAATGAATGAGCTGAAAGCTGCTGGAAATAACTTTTTTCATACTGATCTATTGGTACGTAAAAATAACCGTTTCCACGGCTAGGAAGGTCTCTCTGGGAGCATGTGTGCTGCCCTCACTGACCTAATATCCCTGCTTTTATATACATATATATATTTTCTCTTTTCCAGTGCGTCTGCCTCGAAAGAAAGAGATGCCCAGGACCAGTACTCTGCTGCCCTGCTAATGAACAAGGGCGGCCTGGAGATTTCCAGACTGACTAACTTAGGCGTGATTAAACAGGGCCAGAGCAAAACCATGAAGATCTGCATAGAGTGAGTTATTTATTCCACAGGAAAGTGTGATTGTGTGAAGTCATTTGATTTTAATGCGCTGCGTGCCTGCGCTTTGTGCGGTGTAACACTTCGGGAGTGGAGAGATAACATTAGAAGTGCAAAGACTGTTTAGGCTGTGGTCACACGAGCGCACTGATTGAAACAGATGCACTTTATAAGGGATGAGATTGTGGTTACATTGTATCAGTAAGTTATGACTGACATTGAGAAAAAGAAAAAAAAAAAAAGCTGTATGTGGGGGTTTCTCTACATCTGTTGTAGCTTTTTCTCGTCGATGCCAATTTGGCAACATGCGTTGCCCGTGTGTGAAAAAGTGTGCACGTGCTTCGTGTGTGTTGTTCTCTGTTGACTCCTTTGAAAAGCTACGACGGACAGCAAACAGCGTGGTCAGTTGGATGCAAAAAGTGCGCTCGTGTGACCGCAGCCTTGGGCTGGGCGTCCACTGGATCCGTATTCGTGCGACAACGACCTCACACAAAGTCGTCCGTGTCGTCAGACCAATATTTTGAATGTACCGTCGTCCATTGCGTCAGACTTGTGACTTCCGGCGACTTTTGAAGTCTGCTGCAGACTAGCGATCAGACCAAAAATTTGGGAAATCTCGCACAAGCAACTCAGACAGCCAGACGATCAGGGAAGGGGATGGATGCTGAGAAGTTGATTAGGGGAGTTAAAAACGCTATTATACATTTCAATGTCAATTTATTTTTATATATTTTGTGTATGTGAGATGGGTGGGACTAGCCATGTTTTGGTGGGGTACAGGGTGAATGAATTTTAGGGCCTTTTTCAGCTGCGCAAAGGGATTAAAATTCACACACCGAACTAGCGCATCCAGCTCCTCCATATCGATTTTTGTGCAAAAAGGACGGCAGTGTCAAAGGCAAAATGCAATATGCAATAGTCTCAGAAGAAAAAGAAAACAAGAATAAACTGTGTTTTGGGTCCATAGTCGCTGATCGCTAATCTGATGCAACGGACGACCCTCGTCAGACCAAGTTGCACGACCGATATCGTTCCTAGTCTGACGACCAAGTCAGTCGCACGACTACGGATCCAGTGGACGTCCAGCTTAAGGGTGCAGGAGCCAGAGTAGCCACAGGAACCGTTTCATAGGTAAAATTTAAAGGGATATGTTATTAAAAATACATCCGCCCCTTTAGTAGTTTTTGGCGACGGCCTCTGCCCAGTTATATTATTTTTAGGTGATTTTTACTCCTGTTTTGTCACTCGCCGCACGCAACTCGTCCTCCTCTGCTCAGAGACTCCCCAACCCAGAAGACCCTAAAGCTTTTCTGTACATTTTGAGCTCCTGAGCACCACTACGCGACTCCTGTATTATACACACACAAGTTCTGAATCGGAACTGCACGCGCATGCAGAGCTCAATTTCCGAGACCGCACCCTATCGCACGTAGTGTTAGAGAGGGTGATGTCATCCTGTGTGGTGACGTCGCTAGTGGCCAATCTGTTGACCGGTAGCCGGGAAATTCAAGATCCCAGCTGAACTCTTCCACTTCACCCAGCGTGGCACTCCATACATCCTGACCATATTAAAAAAAATATGTTCCGGATGAAAAGTATCCCTTTTTAATGATCAGGTTTAGAGTGACAGGATTGGTGGTGAAGGGACAGGTTTACCCCCCCCCCCCCCATATGCTGCTGCATTTAGTGATGGTGTCGCTATCCGTGCAGTTTATCAATGCGTCCATCCTAATCTCTGCCAGAGCAGCAGCAGAAATTAAGGTGTTAAATGAAGACTGACTGAATTGGATTCAAATAATTTTGCTAGAAAAACACAGTAATTCTTTAAAGCAGTGCCAGGATTGGGGATCACTAACAGGCCAGATTTTGCAGATCACCTTGTGGAAATGCAGACTGAATCCTGCAATCACTGAGCAGCAAATCATATCACCTGTGCTGTGTTTCACATGTCCTGCAAACCTGTCCTGTTAGTGGGCCCTGATGACCCACCTACGGACAATACCGTTGGCCAATCAGGTTCGTCCACTGGAAGCGTCTGTGGACATCCCTGGTCGGCCGATGGACAGTCTGCTGAATGGGGGGGGTGTACTGCCTGCGGGGACGGGACTTGTCTTTGGTGCTGAGTTTCATCACCAAGGACAGGTCCAACCCCCCCCCCCCCCCCCCGCACAGCTGAAGCTGCAAAAATAAAAAAAAATAACCTTTGCGAAGACTGCGGGGGAGGGATTGACCCCCCCCTGTCCCTGGTGCTGAAATAGGTTTCAGCACCAAGGACAGCAACGCTGAATGTAGCCGGCCTGAAGAATGAAGGGGGGTGGTAGCGTTCAGCGAGAGGAAAAAAAAAGCCTAGTCTTTTCTTAAAATAAAAAATTTCACCCCAAAAAATTACAGAAAAATACCAAAAAAAAATCTGAAAGATTTGTAACTAAAAAGGCTTTTTGCTGAGGAGGAAAAGAATAAACGGTTGAGTAAAAAAAAGAATTGAATAGAAAATGTTTTACATTGAATTCTTGGACTTCGTACAGAATCGCTTTATGGGACATATTCTCTGCCGCGGCACGGCGGTTTAACTATACAATTCCTCTTTTTTTTTTTTTTAATGTAAATTGTACCAGACCGTCTGATTTTCATTTTAACAAATCCCCTGAAAATCCTAAGGATCGCTAGTCTGTTGTAATTGCAAAAAATCGTCTGAAGTCGTCCGTCGGTGGTCTGATGCAGTGGAAGAGGGCCGATTCACCTGCATGTTGTAGGATCGGTCGGACAACTTCAGACGATAACGCGCAAATAATGTGCCAGTGGACGCGCAGCCTTACTTTATCCGGAATTAATGCAGAGAGTAACGTGCGTATCTGCTCTCATTTCAGGAACAAAGGGACGGAAACCCAGCACTTGGCCTCCTGCAACGTGGCAGGTTGGGAAAAGGAAAACCGCTTCAGGTTTGAAATGTGCAACCCCACGTCCGGCTGCTTGAATGACGTCCCGTCAATTCCATCACCGCCGCCTGGCACGCCAACGTCTCCGGGGTCATCTCGCAGTAATTCCACACAGAAGGATGAGAAGGGCCTCGTTCCTGCTAACGGTTTACGTTCTACGTTTCCCCACGTAATTCCCTGCTTGGCCGGGCACTACTATAAACCCATCAACAAGTCCACAGGACCTCTAGCCACTATTTTGGGTAAATCGCTGATGCCCAAACCCATGGAATATCCCGTGCAGAGTCGGCAGCTCGAGTCAGCGAACCCGTTGCCATGCGAAAAGCGGTCGTTTCCAGAAAATGCTGATGAAAGTGACGCGGAGCATGAAGAAACTCAACCGAACAGTGGATCTAACGAGTCGCTGGTGATTCATCCTGGTGAAAAGCGCTATATAGCCATCACCTGTGAAGCGAGGTAACTGCATGGCCTGAGCAGACGCTGTGCTTTGTTTTTTTTTTGCATCCTATTCGATTGTTTCATTCCACCATTTTTGTTTCAAATCCTCGTTTTAAAAGGTCATTGCAGTGCGTGTCTAAGTCTTCTATGGAAATGGGTCTATTTTGGTAAAATAAGCATTTTTACAATTTAATTTACTTATTTTCTACCCATATGAAGTTAAAGGGTCCCTGCCTCTGACATAAACTGTAACTAGATTACTTGTGCATTACAAATGCGCATTATAAAGCACATTATAAAGCACATCCTGCTGGTTTTTTTTCTCTTCCTTTGTTTGAAGTAATTGCATATAAAAAGAAAAAGTAAATAAAAATATATATCTCCTGTTATGATTTTGAGTGGATTTTTCCCCATGATGTAACATTTACCAAAAAATCTGTGCAAAAGTTTAACTTTGTGACTGTGCTTTCTCATACAGTATTTAACAGGTAACGAGGTGGAGGAGGGAATGTTTAGACAAGGCAACAGGGAGTGTATTGTGTTCTGTTCTGCAGTTTATGTTTTTCTTTGAAGTAATTACATTTAAAAAGGAAAAATAGTTTTGGTTAGTATTTGGGTTGGGGTTTACTATTAAGGTTAGGATTTGTGCTTTTGTTGTTTCCTTGAGGAGGAGCAGAATATGTTTGTGTGGGGGGGGGGGGTTAGGACTAAGCCTAAACATAATGTAACCCTAAAACAAGTAGAAATCCTAGCCCTGAGGTTTAAATGAACATTTTTTGCGCCGTACTCATCAGAGAACAGACTCGTGTATGGCGTTAAGTTACACCGATGAAACGATGCGAGTGCACTTTTCTACACATCACGACTTTTTTTTATTGTAACATCCATTTCTATAAGCGACCACAAGGTGGCGCCTTTCGGAAAGGCTAATCTCCAGTATGTTTACACTCGCGTGATTTTTTTTTTTTTTCTTCTTTTCTCTACAAGGAACCCAGGTCGCTGCAAAGAGTTGGTGTTCTTCTTTTTCACAGACTTCGTAATCGGGCGCTACCTCGAAGCCAAAATCGAGAGCGATGAAGAGACCCTGCTCATCGCTCCGAATGGATGCGCTCCCAGGCCGGATCAATCTGTTCCTAAGCCGATGTCTAGCAGGCCCGTGGTGTCTGCGCCTCCGAGAAGGTATGAAGAGCGGCTAATCATTCGTAACGTATCGTACCTCTCATGAAAACCTTTTACGGTCCTGATGTCCAGGGATGTTACAAAGATGTTTGGATCCGATTCCCTAGGACCCAGGATCTGATCGTGTTATTTTTCAGCGATCTGGTTTCTAAAGCTGATCTGATCCATAAATACCACCCATACTCCCCACATAAGGGGTCCTACGGGGAAAAATTTGCATTAGCTAATCTCTCCATAGCGTCCCCGTTTTACCATTAGATTACAGGGCAGGCGCTGAGTCCAGCCGCTAGGGTCCAGGATGCTCAGGGCAGCGCTAACTTGCCCTCTCCTGAAGCATCTCGAAGCTTCTCCTGCCGGGTCACATGACCTGCAGGATATTTCCTCTTGCAAGATCCCGCAGGTCGGCTGAGTGATCGTGGAGGGAGACTGGGGACTTATTTCCCCAGTCTCGCTCTGCTCCCAGTGGTCCTCGTGTTAAGCATGGGGAACGCACAATACAGTCAGCTGTCGCTAAAAAGTGCTGATACCGATTCGCTAACGGATTTATTAACTCGTTAGCGTGTCATAAATCCCCCCCGATCACTATCGCCTCTTTTAACCTAGCACTAACTCTTAGCGTTAAGGAGGTGATGGCGCCCAAGGTTTGTACTCTACCCCCCCCCCCTTCACATGTGGGGTCTATGGGCGTCATTATGGAGAATCACTCTGCACGGCTTTCAGTACAGCACCGTGCGCCTCTGCTCTCAACCGCAGGGTCCTTCCTGCTAGTAGGCTGGGAAAATGTCGCAGAGAATTAAAAGGCCCCAGCTTTACATAGCGCCTGGTCCGGCTGTGTGTTGTGCGGGATCGGACCGGTGGCCCGAATAGGGCGATTGGGGCATCCCTGTTGTACAGTAATCAATAGACGTTGTGATGAGATTCACAAACAGACGCCGGACGCTGCACCCCAAAAACAGGCGGAGGTGTAACTCTAACACAGCACTGCTTTTGTGAATGGGGCCCAGTATCTATTTGATGCCTTTTGTGTGATTGGATACTGGTTGTGTGTATTTTGTTGTTTGTTTTTCCCTCCAATCTAAAGTAATCTAATTGCAAGTTAAATAACATGAATCATTGAATCCCTCTGTGTGCCGCGTGAGATCAGGTCCAAAAGGCAACTCCCAAGTTTCCTCCCGCAATATTCCATACCAGACCGATTACGCCGGTGTGTGGAGCAGAACATGGACATCTTGGCAGCAGAGCCTTGTCTGGGAGAGGTAAGTGCCGTGTCTAGAGGTCTCTGTAAAGAACATAACAAATCACAGCCCCTCTTCTTTTTTTACTTTTTTTGTGGAGGGTTTGTGTAAAACCGCTGATGGAGGGGGTGCAGCACTCTCCACTGGTCCTTTAAAACCTTGCTAAATGCTGGCCTTCAGTAGGTTTACATAATATTTTAACCCATTAGTGTCACGCAGACTCATTTCTCTTTTTTATTTTTTTTTTAAGGGCTTTTTACGACCAGGCGGTTTTACGATTGTCCGAAAGTGCCCACTGCTGTTTTTGCGTTTCTGCGCTGTTTGTGTTTAGGTCAAATTTTCCACTTATTTATGCAACCCACACATATTCTTTCCATCATTTCGTATAATTTACTATGAAACAAATTCTGAAATATGATGAAAAAAATGAAAAGAACACACTTTTTCGAACTTTAATCCCCAAAATCTATAACCGCCAAAAAAAGACCCCGGCTAAATAGTTTAGAAATTTTGTCCTGAAATTAGAAATATCCAATTTTTACATGTTTTTTGCTTTTTTAACCCCTACTCTGCGGAGTCATTTCACCGCTGTGCGCTGAACTCAAAATGATCCCCCTAGCTCCACTTGGCAGCTAACGCGTTTTAGCTGGCCGACTGACGTCATTGCCCATATGGCGACGACCTCAGTGGGTGGGGGGGTGACCCGGAGGCTTGGGATCCCCTTAGCTCCACTTGGCAGCTAGCGGGTTTAACTGGCCGACTGACGTCATCGCACCTACGGCGACGACCTCAGTGGGTGGGGGGGGTGACCCGGAGGCTTGGCTGACATCCAAGATGGCAGCCACGTCAGGGTTCGAATCATGATCCGGTGCCTAAGGTAAGATGATAAAGAGAGGCACCACTAAAAAGGTCAGACTCTGCCCTTTCTAGCGTTACCTTTCTTTTTCTTCTAGCCCTAGCCGTGTAGCTTCTAGTCCTAGGAAGTCAGTCCGACGTGGGATCCCGGCCAGAGAGGTGACTATGGGGGGGGGGTGTGTGTAAAGGATCATTATGTACATAGTATGTCCTTGGTCCTTAAGGGGAATTTTCCCCAGGACGTACTATGTATGTTAGTGGTCCCGAAGGGGTTAATAAGCCCTTTCAGCACCAGGGACAGCAGCCGGAGTTTCCTTCATATCTTCGGCAGCGTTCTGCGGCTTTTTTTCTTCAGTTCGGTCTTCCCGTCCGTCAATCAATCTGGGTTATCCATAGTCGCTTGCAGTGGACGACCCAGATCATTCAAGAAAAGTTATCCGTAGTCGGGCGGCCAAGTCGGTCGTTCCACTACAGACCCAATGGGCAGCTGGCCTGTGTTGATTATGGTAAAGTGAATCTTCATTCTCATTTGCCGCCATGTTTTTTTCCCCTCGTCAAACTGGCAGTTGCCTCCCTTATTACACCCACTCACACAAACGCGCTAATTTTCTTTCTTGTTTTTATCCATTGTTTTTTTTATTCTATTTTTACATGCTCTTTGTACGTTTGTTTCATTGCGTACGATGGCGCTGTCCAGACTCTAATATATTTGTTTTTACTTTGTTTTTTTTAGTAATCTGATTAACGAAGAACATTTTGTAAAAATTGCATAAATATGAAATATCGCCGTACAACCTTCTGCGTAACCTTGACCCACTTACTCCTTTCCCCAGATCATCTCTCTGCCCAATTATCACAAGAAGATGTCCACGCTGCTTTGGCTGGAGGACATCTACCTGGAAAGCGAGATTAAAGAATTCAGCCTGAGCGGGGTTTGCCTTCAGAAGTGCGCTGGGTACTTGGTTTTGGAGGTTCCAGGGCTGGCGGAGGGAAGACCCTCCTTGTTTCCAGGTTACTAATTATGTCCATTTCAGGACGTATATAAATTTTACAATGATGAGAGGTGAATTTCAAATGTTAGCAGGGATACGTTATCGTTTTTTCAACAAAGCTGTACCGGCTGGGTGGAGTAGAGGTAACATCACTGCTCTATAACCGTGGAGAGAGACTGTGGAGACACAGGTTCGAATCCCAGCCAGAGCACCTCTCCAGTAAGTGTCCTTGGGTAAGACACCTAACGGTACATACTTGTAAATGAGAGAAATCTCAATGTATCCTTCCTGGTAAAATACTTTCTCCAAAGCCCTTAATTGTGGCGGGGAATGGAAAGCATCACCTTTTGAGTTGCAGACAACATCTCTCCGGCACGACTGAGAGGTCCCATCTCAGTCAGGTAGAGAGTCTCAGATGGGCAGTTTCAATGGACCCTGGGTAGCGTGTCTGTTCCGCAAGAGAGACCTCCAGTCTGAGTGACGCGAGCGCCCGCCTTTTATATATTTTACAAAAAACACTTCTGTGGCATCTCTTGAGTGGGCAACGTGTTGGCATTAACGTACTTCCTGTAATGGGCCAGATCTCGTGGAGTACGTCATGAGATCACGCTGCTTGCCCTAGGCTAATTTTGACATTGATATGGTGAGACTGCCCTTTTAAACAGGAAAGTTTAAAGCAAACAGCTGGTTCTGAAGGATAAAAAACTTCATCCGCCAGCTCTGTGAGAGACACTTGTCATTTTAACCCCTTAGTGACCAGGCAGTTTTACGATTGTCAGTCCGAAAGTGCCTGCTGCTGTTTTTACGTTTCTGCGCTATGTGTTTAGCTCTAATTTTCCTCTTACTCGTTTATGGAACCCACCCATATTATATACCGTTTTTATCACCATTAAATGGACTTTCTATATCGTATAATTTACTGTAAAAAAAAAAATATGAAATATGATGAAAAAATTGAAAAATCACACTTTTTCAAAATTTAATCCCCAAAATCTACAACCACCAAAAAAGACCCCCGGCTAAATAGTTTAGAAATTTTGTCCTGAGATTGGAAATGCCAAACATGACCCAAACAGCTCCCACGAAAATACAGGGATCCAAAGGATCCCCCTAGCTCCACTTGGCAGCTAGGGGTTTAACTGGCCGACTGATGTCAACGCACATATGACCCTACCCGTTTGGGTCACAGGAGAGCGATGGAAGGACACTGGGATGTATTTGTTCCCGCTATTCCTCTGCTTGTGTAAGATCTGGAAATAGATCGATCCCCACCACTGACACCGCCGTCTGGGTGACCATGCTTGCTCAGGTGAAAATTTTTATATAGGGATGCACTGATACCGGCATTTGTACGAGTACCTGGTATTCGTGCAGATGCCCCCGATAACGTAAGCCAGCACTGAGCTGGCTTGCCGGCATCAAAGGGGCTGAGGCAGCTGGTGGAATGCTCCAACGACATTGCCCCAGGCCCCTGCGGCTGGCCACGTTCCATCGAGTGGTTGCCAGCAAAGATTTAGAGCGGCCGCACGTTAGAAACCTCTAGCTGCGATCTCGCGAGATCTTTAACTGTGCACAATGTCACTAGATCGCGGCTGGAGGTTCCCAAAGTGCAGCCGCTATAAACCTTTGCTGACGGCGCTCGTTGGAACGCAGCCAGCCGCAGGGGCCTGGCAGAATGCCATTAGAGAAATTCTGTCAGCTGCCCCAGTGTATTTGTCTGAGGTCTGGAATGTGTGTCTGTTAGGTATACATGTATCTGAGGTGTGTGGGTATATTTGTTCATCTGAGGTCTGCATGTGTGTGTGGTCAGGGTGTGTACAGGCTGTGCAGTGGGTGGTGTCTGGCCATACATTTCAATTTTAACATAAACTGGACAGGCTTTCAGCAAATTCCTAAATTCTTCAAAAGCATCACATGACCTTAAATAAAAGTATTCGTACTCATACTCGGTCTTAAAAAAAATTGGTATTGTGCATCCCTATATTTATCGCAAGTTCATTGATTGTTAGTTGTTTCATATTATTTACTCCTTATGTCATGTGTTGTGCCTCACTTTGAATTAGATTTCTAGGTCTGGTTTTGTTTTTTCTCTCAGGTGACAAGATCTTATTAAAATATCAAGCGTACACCACCCAAATTACAGAATTTCCGGGTACAGTCACGGAAGTAAGTGTCAACCCTTATGTTAAGATAAGACCAACTTTCCCTCAAGTCTTTTGGTGCGGGTTAGAGCCTCTTTGCCTTAAAAATGCTTTAGTGCTTTTTTTTTTTTTTTACGTTTGCGATTCACACAAAGCATCTGTTGATGTGATCCAGGCAAAAAAAAAACTCTCACAAGGAAAGCAGTCAAGGTTTGCTGCTTTGAAAAAAACGGACAGGGTTACAAAGTTGTCTCAATGAGCGTAGACATTGATCTGTCCACTGCTAGACAAATTGTCTGTAACGGGAGATTATTTAGTCCTGTGCCAACTCGCCCTAGAAGTGGCCATTGCAGCCAAGATGACTCGAAGAGGCGAAAACGAACCCTAAAGCGACTGCTGATGGCTCAAGGACATCTTTTGCAACTCATTCAAATCTGTGTATATCAGTCAACGATGTGTAAAACATTGAACAGGCATTGTGTCCATGGCAGGACATCTCCAAAAAAAAACCTTGTTTGGTGCCAGACGTTTATCAAAGACCAGCTTGACACTCCACAATACTACTGGGAAAATGTTTTGTAAGTTGTTGACACTAAGGTTGTTTAGGAAGAACGTACAGCGCTATGTATGTAAAAAGAACACTGCATACCACCATAAATACATCATCCCAACGGCGAAGTTCGGTGGAGAAACCTCCTGAATTGGGGCTGCTTCGGGTCCTGAACCACTTGCCATCATCGATGGTAACCTGAATTCCCAGGTTTATCCAGATATCCTACAGGATAATGTCAGGGAACCTCACAAGTGATGCAACAGGAAAATGATCCTAAACGTTACAGTGATCCATTACAGAATGTCTTCAAAAAAAAGAAAATCTGCCTTTTTTGTAGATGCACAGTCGGTGGCCAAATCGTAACCCCATAGAGCTGCTTTGGAATGACGTCAGAATGGTCCACGCTGATTTTCCTTAGGATGTGGCTGAGCTGAAGCAGTTCTGTAAGGAAGAGAGCTCCAAAATCCCTCCTGAGCGTTGAGCAGGTCTGATCCGCAGTGACCAGAAACACATGGTTGATATTATTGCTGCCAAAGTACGATCAACTAGCTATGAAGTCCAAGTGTTCCCTTTTCCCGCAGCATTTTGAAAGTTTAGCGGGATGTGTTCAATAAAGACCAGAAATAATGTTTGTGTGTGTTTTGCTTAACCCTCTGCTGCCGGGTGGGTTGTGCCCGGCGGCAGTGCTGTAAAGCCAGCCGAGCTTACTAGTACACACCACTTCTCTGCGCGCCTACGCAGCTGATGTACAACACACATCATTGGTTGCAGGAGGACAGCCTGAATTCAGACGCTGTGCATGCCAACTAGTGGGTGGGACGAAGAAGGTCCTTTGAAGCTAGCAGGGTATACTATGCCGGCTCGCGGCTTCAAGGCCCACCCACTGCATGGGTGGCATAGTACACCATGTGGCAGGAAAGGGTTAAGCACATTGTATTTGTCTATACTTGTGACTTGATTAAGATGAGATGGCACTGTGACCGGTTCATAGAGGAAACCAAATAATTCCAAGGATTTTGCATCATTTTAGAGGGGCGCTGTAGTATGAGGCAAATGTATTTGCGCCCCTAAAACTGGCCCGGGGGTTGAGGGGACCCAGATGCCGGGCAGCGCGGGAGTGCCTGCCCGGTCCTGAAGAGTCCGTCCTGTTAAAGGGAAGCGGCTGCGTGCAGGCTCAGCCGGTCACGTGGTCCGGCTAATCAGGTGGTACTGAGTCTCTGTACCACCTGACTGGCCGGACCGCGTGACCTGCGCACGCACGCCACGCAGCCGCATCACCTTTAACAGGACGGACTCTTCAGGACCGGGCAGGCACTCCCGCGCTGCCCGGCATCTGGGTCCCCTCCACCCCTGCCGGAGCTGGAGCAATATCCAGGTGAGAGCTGGGCAAATCCATGTGTAAGCTGGGGCAAATCCATGAGCTGGGCAAATCCATGTGTGAGCTGGGGCAAATCCATGTGTGAGCTGGGGCAAATCCATGTGTAAGCTGGGGCAAATCCATGACCTGGGGGCAAATCCATGACCTGGGGGCAAATCCATGACCTGGGGGCAAATCCATGAGCTGGGGGCAAAATCCATGTGTGAGCTGGGGGCAAATCCATGAGCTGGGGGCAAATCCATGAGCTGGGGGCAAATCCATGAGCTGAGGGGCAAATCCATGTGTGAGCTGGGGCAAATCCATGTGTGAGCTGGGGCAAATCCATGTGTGAGCTGGGGCAAATCCATGTGTGAGCTGGGGCAAATCCATGTGTGAGCTGGGGCAAATCCATGTGTGAGCTGGGGCAATATCCATGTGTGAGCTGGGGCAATATCCATGTGTGAGCTGGGGCATATCCATGTGTGAGCTGGGGCAAATCCATGAGCTGGGGCAAATCCATGAGCTGGGCAAATCCATGAGCTGGGCAAATCCATGAGCTGGGGCAATATCCATGTGTGAGCTGGGGCATATCCATGAGCTGGGGCAATATCCATGAGCTGGGCAAATCCATGAGCTGGGGCAAATCCATGAGCTGGGGCAAATCCATGAGCTGGGGCAATATCCATGTGTGAGCTGGGGCATATCCATGAGCTGGGGCAATATCCATGAGCTGGGCAAATCCATGAGCTGGGCAAATCCATGAGCTGGGCAAATCCATGAGCTGGGGCAATATCCATGTGTGAGCTGGGGCATATCCATGTGTGAGCTGGGGCATATCCATGAGCTGGGGCATATCCATGTGTGAGCTGGGGCAAATCCATGTGTGAGCTGGGGGCATATCCATGAGCTGGGGCAATATCCATGTGAGAGCTGGGGCAATATCGATAACGTGTCCACAGGTGGGGGGAGGGGCGCACAATTCTTGGCTGGCCCCGGGCGCTGACAACCCACGCTACGCCACTGGGTCCAGTACCACCAAAAAATGAAATGTCCTTTTTGTGTTTATGTGATGTTGCTGATATCTTACATGTGCTTTGTTTTTCTCTATATGTTTAGTTAAGAAAATATTTTCCTCTGTGTCACTGGGTGCATCCATTGTGTGATATTTTCCTCTATATGTGTCACTGGGTGCATCCATTGTGTGATATTTTCCTCTATATGTGTCACTGGGTGCATCCATTGTGTGATATTTTCCTCTATATGTGTCACTGGGTGCATCCATTGTGTGATATTTTCCTCTATATGTGTCACTGGGTGCATCCATTGTGTGATATTTTGTTGTAAACTGCCCCCCCCCCCCGAGTATCTTTCCATCACTTGCTCCTCACCGTGTGACTCATATAATGGAGTGAATGGGTCAGTAACCAACTCGCGTCATTGTATTGTGTGGGATGTATTCAAAGGACATCACTAGGGGGTAGATTGGAAGTATTTTAAGCTAATGTCTTATCTCATTCAGCTGCCAGCTCTTCTCTCAGGCAGCCTGGACGTCACAATACACCCCAAGCAGCCTTCTCTAAACATTCCCTCCTTCACCTCATTAACTGTGAAATACTGTAGAAGTTAAACCAGAGCCACAAAGTTAAATGTTGCATCATGGGAAAAATCCACAAAATGGAAACAGGAGATAAACTTAATTTATTTTTCCTTTTTACATGCAATTTACTTCAAAGAAAGAAAAAAACGCATGTTACAGTTACAAGCATTTATAAAGCACCAACAAATTCCTTAGCGCTGTACAAGGGCAGAGACAGAAAAACGAATATACATACACCTTACACGCACCAAACAGTAGGAGGGAAGGACCCTGCTCGAGAGACTACAATCTAATCATGTGTTTTATAATGTGCATTACATAAAAACACTATAAAACACAAGTAACTAGTTACAGGTTATGTGAGTGATTACGTCACTATGAATGCAGGTTTATCTTGCATGTTGAGAGCAGAGTGTGTTTCACCGATGTTGGGATACTTTGACACATTGACAGCCGCCCGTAACACTACACATTTATCAGCCCAAATCCATCCTGCTGTGAAGATCATCTTTTATCCATGCAAGCATGTCCTTTCTCTCTGGGTGATCCCTTCTTTTGTTTTCTCACGTTCACTGAGCTCTGTTTAGTTGGTGAATACGTTGTAAAACATGCGGGATATAAATCTCATCGGGACGGAGGTTTCTACATATTTTTTTTTTCTCGTGTGCATCATTGCGTTTTTTTGCATTTTTTTTTTGCGTTTAAATGTTTCTCTTTATTTACAGATCCACAATGAAGAAGTCACAATCCGCGTCAACCCCGACTTTGAAAAGGCCTACAAATTCGATCCGATGGATGTAGAATTCACCCTGAACAGGTGATGGATCAACCGTGCCTTAACTGTGTGTCTGTGTCAGGACTTGCCAAGAGCAGGAGCCCAGGGTGCAGGATTTTCCAAAACCAGAAGTGTTCTGGCCACCGATTTAGTAGGATAGAGCACGGGGCAAATCCGAGCAGCTCGGTACAGGAAAGGGGTTATCTGTAAACGGGGTCAGACAGTGCAGAGATCAGGGTTGACGGAACAGGTTCAGTATCTGTAACCAGGCAGAGGTCAAGTCCCAAATATCGTCTAGAAACAGCTCAACAGAAACACTGTAAACCAGGGAGCTCAAACTCCAGTCCTTCAGATGTCGTTGACCTACAACTCCCAGAATGCTTTGACTGTAATAGATTGCCTGAGAACCATGGGAGCTGTAGTTCAGGAACATCTGGGACCAGAGATTGAGATGCCTGGTGTAAGACTGGGGCCACAAGGCTGCACTAAGCGCGTCCGATGTCAACCCCCCTCCATCCCAGTGTCCGTCGTAGCATTTTGGTGGATCGACTGGGAGGACCACACGTAATTAATGCTCATACTTTTATTGTTCATTAAAACGAAGGTGTTTTTATTTTATTATCCTCTCTTCGTCGAGCCGCTACGATTGGCGTCAGACGCGCCTTGTAGAGTCGTGCGCACAGCGTGGTGGCCACATGGGCCTCCGCACAGAAAGAAAGCTCTGCTCCTGCGTGGTCCCAGCCCAAACTGATGAGTGTACTGGGGCCACAGGGAGGCTGGTTTATACAGCCTGATGCATTCAGGTGTGCCGGATAACTGTCCAAAAGATGAAGGTGAAAGTCCAGGACTAGAGCCCGTACACAAGCTCAATACAGCCATGAAAGTCCAAGGTATAACGAGGGAAATCGCAGTAATAAAATGAAAACAATCGCTAAAATAAAATCTGAGACCGGAGGGTACAGAAACGGAATTGGGAGCGCTTTGTATCCGCAGCAAAGAGGCTTTCCTACCACTTTGACGAGAGGGGAGGTTATTGATGTTTGTGGAGAGGGTCTCACCCACGAGCCTTCTGATTGAGGGGACCCCTCGTCTGACCATGTGGGTTTTTTTTAATTCCTAACCTTTACAAGAACATATTTTACTATATTAATATTTTTATTTTTCAGTATTTGTTTCTTCTGTTACCTTTTTACAGTCTTCGTTTTTCCTTCATAGAACCACAAGCCGGAGATGTCATTTTGCGGTCGAACAAGGACAGCACCTTGGACAAAAGGGTAAATACTTACGTTAGCTTCAATAGATCCAGAGGTTGCGGCTTTCTCGGCTCTGAGGACCAATTGGTAGACTTGCTTTGCGATTGCATTGAGACGTTGGAGTGCTTGAGCGCTCGACGCAATGACGGCGTCTGCTTCTACCTGAAGCCGCCTCTTATCTGGAAGGAGACCCGGCAATGGAATGAAGGTAAATATTTTGATGTTTGAGATACTGTAAGCCAGTGTTTCACAAACCTGTCCTCAGGACCAGGCCAGGTTTGCAGATATTTGAAGCACAGCACAGGTGATATGATTGGCAGCTCAGTGATTGCAGGATTCAGTCTGGTCTGCTGGGGGTAATTGAACAGCGTTGGGAAACACTGCTTATAAACATTGGATGGGGTTAAGATTAACCCCTCAACTTCCTCTCCACCTGCTTTTTGCTTGGGCTACCAGTTCAAGGCTTTACAGTGGACATTGCTTCTAAAGAAGCTTCTTCCCCGTTCGTCAAAATCTGCTTCTGTAAATATCTTTTATGTAAAATCTTCAAACCCAGTGGTTCCCAACCCTGGTCGTCATGTCCCACTAACAGGCCAGGTTTGCAGGATATCTGAAGCACAGCACAGGTGATATGATTTGGTGCTCAGTGATTGCAGGATTCAGTCTGTATTTCCCCCAAGGGGATCCTTAAAACCTGGCCTGTTAGGGGGACCTGAGGACCAGGGTTGGGACTCCACCCAAGCAGCTGCACGTTTCCTTTGCTATTTCTCCTGATTGAGGATGTTGGCTTTGAAGCAATGGAAGTCTTCAAGTTATGTCGACCACATCAGCAGGAGGTTCACTCTTTCTAATCTATAAGGAAGCATCAACTCCTTTTAGCCGGCGCTGCTCAGACCTTAGCCCACAAGATGTTCTGGAACCAAAGCTGTAAAGCCGATGAGTGGCTGAGTGTCCTGGGAGACGCAGTTCCAAAAATCTGCATGGCCATGGTTGAGCACCCCTACCTTAAGACCTAAGCTTGTAAGGCTTTAACAGCGTTGGCAAGATTTATGCCTGGAAGTGCACTCTGTGACGTTTGTGATGTACTAAACGAAAAGCCGTCATCTTTTTCCTCTCAGCCCGGTGTCTGTAAGTATTGTTTGAAACAATATTGCAATTGTCGTTACTTGAAGTTTAATCTCCAAGATGTAAGGGGTTAATCACGGACCTCCCAAATTGCACCGAACGATGGGTTTCCCCATTCGGTGCAATTTCAGGTCGAATCATCTATTCACAAACCTGTCAATTCAACGACTACAGGTGAACGGACAACGAAATACACTGCAGTTCAGTGGCCCAATAAAAGACTATTTAGACTAATAAGACTTCTATTCGCAGAATGCCGAATTGCCCAGAAATGTTGGCGAAATGCCCTGATTTTTCGGTGTTTGTTTTCGACAGGTTTAAACAGGCAAATCCCCATAGGTTTCAATGTAAAAAAAAAAAAATGTCGTCTTTTGTAAAAAATTTAAAATTTAAAAAAAACTTTATCTGTTTTTTATATTTTGCAAAAACCCTTTTTATTTTCTTTTAAAAGACCTTTTTATAGTTTTTTAGGCTACTTTTTTAAACTTTCTTATTTTGTTGCTTTTGACACATTTCTGATACATTTTTATAGATTATTATTTTTTTCTCTCTTCTTCAATAGGGTGGAATTTGCCAATTCGGCGGTTTTCACAGACGTTCGATAACTATTCTGGCGACTCCAATTTTGGCTCAATAGTGAATTCACTGTAATTTTTGGCTAAACGGAATCACCAAAATGTGCCGAAACGCAAAGCACTGAAAATGCGTGCAATTTGGGTGCTTTGTGAATACACCCTATAGTTAAGTGATGTGTGCACATACGGTTACTTAACAGCACTTATTCTTCCTTTGTGCCGATGTGTTCTGCTTTGCTTTTTCTCCTCTACAAACACTGTTTTAATGGAGGAAAATCCATAGAAGCAGCAGCGAGCGTTTGTGAAAGCTCAATAATAAGAGAAAGCTGAAGTGGAACGTGAGAGGCGCGTTGGCTCGCCGTCAATACCTCTCCTATAACACACGCTGTGTCTGTCTTTTATCCTCAAGTATTGTTCCCGGAGTCGCTGGTATTGCAGTTTCCGCAAGTGATCACCGCGGAGAGCAAGAAGCAGAATTGCGCAGACGGGAAAGAACAGGAAAATCAGGTAACTTAAACCAAGGCTCCTGCGTTAAATAAAAGGAACCCTTTAGATTAGACCTTCTGTAAAGTGTCAGCGACGCTGCCGGGAACAAGTGAAATGATTGCGTAATCTCCTGAGCTCACATAACAAATCACACAGAATTAAACTCCGAGCCACGTTAACAAGAACATTTAAAGCGACACTCCAGAGCGTAGGTTTTTTATTAAATGTTTGTTTATACAGAATTTTATCGTCTCTAGACGATAACACTATAGGCGTGCGCATGGTGTGTGCCCAGACACAACCTTTACATTGGATGAAGAGGTCCTTTTTCACCTCTTACACTGACCTTTTAAATGTCCCTTATCTGGTTCATGATGAAAAAGCATAAATACTGAAGGTATCTCTGATTAAAGGCTCGTTATTTCTAATGAAAAAATGTGTAGTTTGTGCAAAATCTTCTAAACCTAAGTTTTTAATTAATTAATATTCCACGTGTGCGCACCCTAATGTAACGGGCTGCGCACACCACTGGATACCACCTCCACATCTATAGAAAAAGATCAGATTTTGGTAATTACTCTTCAGCCGCTACATTACATCTCTCGGAGTGTAAAAAGGGGTGGAGCTTCAGTAACCAAACTTTACTTATCCTGGTTGCCCATCCAATCAGAAATCACACAGTGAAGCTAGGATTTCCAGGTCGGCCATGTTTTCCTGGACACGTATCACTATTTCACGCACAGGGAAAAGTGCTGCCCTGCAACGTGTGTAATTCATACACTGCTGGAAGGAAATCAAGGCAGGTCACCTGGGATTCCTTTTTGATTTACCTGCAGGGTATGGATTACACATGTTCTGGGGTGTCATTTTTCATGCGCTGCCCATCAGCATGAATACATTGTGTCCAGGAAACATGGACGATCTGGTAACCCTAAGTGAAGTGCCCACAATATCGCAATATACTATATATACTAGTGAGAAACAAGGGGGGTGTTTGTGAGGGTCCTGAGAACGAGCAACAGCACAATGGCCTGCTCTACGGTGGGTGCCCGCTCAGGTCTCACAAACAAGGTTTTAGCTTGATTGTGCCATTACAAGGATGAATTTTCCATATGCAAATCAGCCTGCTCTCACCCAGAAAGGGTGGCCAGTGCTGATTGCCAAGGACATCATCCCTGCTCGAGAGGTGCAGCAACCCCCGACGATCGTTTCACCCTTAAGGGGGGTGTTTGTGAGGGTCCTGAGAACGAGCAACAGCACAATGGCCTGCTCTACGGTGGGTGCCCGCTCAGGTCTCACAAACAAGGTTTTAGCTCGTGCAGGGATGACGTCCTTGGCAATCAGCACTGGCCACCCTTTCTGGGTGAGAGCAGGCTGATTTGCATATGGAAAATTCATCCTTGTAATGGCACAAGCAAGCTAAAACCTTGTTTGTGAGACCTGAGCGGGCACCCACCGTAGAGCAGGCCATTGTGCTGTTGCTCGTTCTCAGGACCCTCACAAACACCCCCCCCCCCTGTTTCTTACTATATATACTATACTATATAATAATATAGGGTTGGGAAGCACTGCTCACGGGTGTCAGAAAGCTACTCCTGTTTTTGGATATTGGGTAAATGGGGCTCAACACAGATGAACAGAGGAGTTAAAGGGACACTCTATTCGTCCTGACCACTTTATTGTTTTAAAGTGGTCAGGATGTGGGGAGTGACCTCCCCCTGCTGCCTCGATCTGGTGCAATCGCTGAGTGAAGTGGAGGAGTTATCTCCAGCCCCCGGGATTTTGAATTTCCCGGCTGCCAGTCATCAGATCGGTCCCTAGTAATGTCACACAGAGAGCGGCCGATGTTCCCTTCTGAGACAAATCGCTGTAGCGGGCATTCCCAGAGGAAGGGGCTGGATCGGATCGAAGAGTTACAGAACTTGCGTATGTAAAGCGCGCAAGTCCCATAGCACTACGCAAGTTGAGTAGGAACTCAAATTGCACAGACAAACTTCAGGACCTTCAGGTCCAGGAGTACCTGAGCAGAAGAGGAGCAGCACGGTGAAAGACACAAAAGGTTACTGTCCCGGAACCCCGTGCTGCGAGACTGTGGACTGTACTAAAACCTCGCTCTTCTGCTATTCCCCTCATTTAAGCTATTGGTCTGTTCATGTTTTAATGTTAAAAGTGGTGTTTTTGTGACTTTTCCCCCATCAGCACATAATCCAAATGCCTTTAATCCTGTCCCTCATGTTCCCTGACACCAGGGGAAGCCTGGTTTTGAAACTCCAGCCAATCACCATCCAGTGGCTGTGTTTGAAACCCCAACCAATCCCGTTCCAGGACCGCACAGCATTCACTTCAGTGGAAATATCTGCAGAAACTTTAAAGTACCCAGTGCCCCGAAAACCCTTTGCTCCAGCAGGGTGCTCTTTAGGGGTTAGGGTCCCCCTCATGGGAGCTGCAGTTGGGGTGATTTTCAGGAAGCAGCTCCATTGGGAACCCCCGTTTCTGAGCCTTTCTTGGCCCCAGGGGCTCACACAGCAGCATCCATGCGGCATCCCCTGGGGTAACTGCTACACGCTGCCATCCTTGCCCCTGCCTCTGGATTTGGGCGCCTTTTGGACTGCGACAACATAGGGGCCCGAGCTATCAAACGGTACCCCCGGATTGCCGCTGCTCCCCTGAAACAAGGACCCTTGCTCGTTATGACTGCAGTTAGTTACAGTTGTGTTCAAAATTATTCAACCCCCACTGAAATTGAGTGTTTTGGCCAGTTTGACATTGATTTTGATCATTCGGTCATCTTGCTTACAATTAAATCAAAGAGGCACGTGTAGGTCAGACAAATATAACATAACATTTATAATGAAATAACCACAAATGTCTTTTCTGTGCTCACATCATTATCAGTTTTATTCAACCCCCAAGTGACATTCAATCTTAGTACTTAGTACAACATCCTTTTACAGTTATAACAGCTTTTAAACGTGAAGCATAGCTTGACACAAGTGTCTTGCAGCGATCTACGGGTATCTTCGCCCATTCGTCATGGGCAAAAGCCTCCAGTTCAGTCACATTCTTAGGCTTGCGCACTGCAACTGCTTTCTTTAAGTCCCACCAGAGGTTCTCAATCGGATTTAAGTCAGGTGACTGCGATGGCCACTCCAAAATGTTCCAGCCTTTAATCTGCAACCATGCTCTAGTGGACTTGGAGGTATGCTTGGGATCATTGTCCTGTTGAAAGGTCCAACGTCTCCCAAGCCTCAGGTTTGTGACGGACTGCATCACATTGTCATCCAATATCTCCTGGTACTGAAGAGAATTCATGGTACCTTGCACACGCTGAAGCTTCCCTGTACCTGCAGAAGCAAAACAGCCCCAAAGCATGATTGACCCCCCCCCGCCATGCTTCACAGTAGGCAAGGTGTTCTTTTCTTCATAGGTCTTGTTCTTGCTCCTCCAAACATAGCGTTGATCCATGGGCCCAAACAGTTCTAATTTTGTTTCATCAGTCCACAGAACACTATCCCAAAACTTCTGTGGTTTGTCCACATGACTTTTGGCATACTACAGTCGACTCTTCTTATTCTTTGGAGACAGCAAGGGGGTGCGCCTGGGAGTTCTGGCATGGAGGCCTTCATTACGCAGTGTGCGCCGTATTGTCTGAGCTGAAACTTCAGTACCCACATCTGACAAATCTTTTCTCAGTTCCTCAGCAGTCACACGGGGACTTTTCTCCACTCTGCGCTTCAGGTAGCGCACAGCAGTCGAAGTCAGCATCTTCTTTCTGCCACGACCAGGTAGCGTTTCAACAGTGCCCTTTGCGTTGAATTTGCGAATGATGCTTCCTATGGTCTCTCTTGATATGTTTAACATCTTTGCAATCTTCTTATAGCCATTGCCCTTCCTGTGAAGAGTAATCACCTCTTCTCTTGTCTTCCTGGACCATGCTCTTGACTTCACCATGTTTGTAACCACACCAGTAAATGTCTAGAAGGAGCGGAGTATCACAGTCATTTTAAAGCTGCCTAATTGGTGCTTATTATGCTTTATTGCTGCTCCGTGACATCCACAGGTGTTTTCAATACCTGATTGAAAACACTTGAATGAACCTCTGTTCTTCAGAGTGGTAGTCTTTAAGGGGTTGAATAATTGTGTCAATGAAGAATTCACAAAAGAAACATTTACTACTGTATTACAAAACCAATTGATGTCATTTTAGTTGCATATGGTTCTTTAAAAAGTCCTTGTAGGATTTCATTCTGAATACAATTACAAATGTACACTAAATTCCCTAAAACACTTTACAGCATTGGGGGTTGAATAATTTTGAACACCACTTTATTTATAAGGCACCACTCTGTCCTGTAGCGCTGTACAATGGTAGAGACAGAATAACCAGCATAAATACTAGTTAAACACATAGAACAGTATCAGAGAGGCCCCTGCTCAAGAGCTTACATTCTGAGAGGACCTGATTGAGACCATGGAAAACTGCGGTGCCGGGATGTCTGGGTGGGCTGGATTGTTAACTGTTCTTACCTGATTCTGTACCAAATAAACAGGGGCCTGCTGAAATGGCCAGGAAGTCTGCTTAACCCAATATGAGTAAAAAAAGAGGTTTAATCCAATATGACCAGCATCGTCTATTTAGGCTGGGGTCAGACTAACGCATTTTTAACGTGCGTTTAGGCGCACTTAAATCACGGCCGCAGTAGCAGCAAATGACGGGCAATGACGGCGAATATACAAAGTACGGCCGCACAAAAGTCCGGCCGCGCAATGCAAGTGGAAAATGAACGCATTTTTTCGAAAACGCAGAACCGCTAGTACTGATGTATAGAGTGCGCTGCGTCCGCTAGCGGCGTGTTTGCGTGATTAGGAGACGTCAGACGCTGCTAATGTCCGGCCAACATAACGTCCAGACGCAAAATAGTGTTTTATTTACGATCCGTAAAAAATCACGCACGAAAATGCGCATCGTATGACCGTTTTCGCGTATTCCGTGAAAAATACGTCAATGCGTTCGGACGCACTTTTTGACGGTCGCTGTGAATAATGCATTTGTTTGACCCTAGCCTTATTGGGAGAAATTAAGAACTGACATTGATTCAGCAGCTGCTTGCTGAGGGGAGAATCCAGGAACTGACGGAGGCGAACAAACCATGGCGGCTGCGGGAAAATATTTGACCTGGGCTCCCGTTACAGTGACTAATATCATCGAAAAAGAAAAAAATAATAATTGGTCAGAGGCTGTCAGCAGGATCTGCCCAATTATTTAGGCGCAATAAAGGCAACTCTGGTTTCGATAGAATGTCCTTTAAGCTTTCCAAACATGTATCCAATTTCCTGAAGACCTGGAAAACTCCTACCAAATGTATAGAAACCGCAGAGAATAAATTCTAACTGAAGAAAAACGATATGTTTTGGGGATAAACCGATAGAATAGCGTTTTTATTCTGAGCGGTTACAGATATCCTGTACATTTAAAGTTGTGAATAAACACAAATATGACATCATGCCATTACCTGAATGTGTTTAATAAATTTTTTTAAACTTTTCGCCATGTACGTTTCATTTAAAATATTTTTATTTAAGCTTTTATTTTTACAAGGCGACACGGTCATGTCTAGGCTCTGGCCTTTGCAATAATGTAATGATCATACGACTCTGTGGGTAAAGGATCAGCAACCTTGGCCCTCCAGATGCTTTGGAACTATATCTCCCATGATGCTCAGCTACTCATTAGGGTGGTCCAGTCTCATGGGAAATGTAGTTCCAAAGCTTTGCAGGGAAATACAGTACCAGAGATACACAAAGACATCTCCTGCATAGAGAATTACCATTTGCGTGGCGGTCCTGGCTGATTGACAGGGGGAGGAGCTACAATCTCAGCATTGAAGATCCTTTTTAAAAAAATCGTTGGTTTAATCTAGGACGAGTAGCCAAATCTTACTCAGCTCTTACGGTGTCTCGGGCAATCCCTTTAATATTGGGTGAGACCCCAATGTCATCATCCACCTATGCTGCGCATTAGATTGTAAGCTCTCCAACAAGGTCCTGTCTCTTACTGTTCTGTGTGTAACGTGTACGTGCATTTGTTGTTCTGTCTCTCCCTTTGTACAGTGCTACGGAACTTGTTGGTGCCTTTTTATAAATGCTTGTAACTGTATTATGTATCGGCTTTGCGATTTCGTTCTCGAAGATAATTGTGTTTTGTGACGCTCTGACTCCTGCTCCATCTGTCTCGTTTCTGCCAGAGTGAGCTTTAATTACTGTAAAAGAATAAAAGAGAACATGTTATCACACTTCGGGGATACGCAATTTCTGCAAAGAAATGTGTGTTGTGCACGCAACACTCTGCTGAGAAAACCCGCTAAACGTGCCATTATCTCGCCCGCCCCGTGCAATCTGGAGATTTATCAGCAGCTGCTTTCAAATCTCTGCGAGTAATGTCTGCATTGTGCTAAAGCGCCTCACCTTCCAGCAGCTTCTGCTTTTAAAAGTATCGCTGCAGAGCGTAATGTATGAATAGTGCTGATACAGGCTGAGGATCCCTTACCCAAGATGCTCTGCACCAGAAGTGACAGGCTGAGGATCCCTTAACCAAGAAGCTCTGCACCAGAAGTGACAGGCTGATAATCCCTTACCCAAAATGCTCTGCACCAGAAGTGACAGGCTGAGGATCCCTTAACCAAGAAGCTCTGCACCAGAAGTGACAGGCTGAGGATCCCTTAACCAAGAAGCTCTGCACCAGAAGTGACAGGCTGAGGATCCCTTACCCAAGATGCTCTGCACCAGAAGTGACAGGCTGAGGATCCCTTACCCAAGATGCTCTGCTCCAGAAGTGACAGGCTGATAATCCCTTACCCAAAAATGCTCTGGACCAGAAGTGACAGGCTGAGGATCCCTTACTCAAGATGCTCCTGGACCAGAAGTGACAGGCTGAGGAGCCCTTACCCAAGATGCTCTGGACCAGAAGTGACAGGCTGAGGAGCCCGTTGTAACGTTGGGGGCTTCCAGCCTTTCCGGTGTGCTTGAGGGCAGCATGTCGTCTGCTGCTCGCTCACCAACACCCGGTTTAAATTAAAACCGGCAGGGAGGTGGCTGCATGAGGTGCGGCTTGAGAGGGGGGGCGCGGTCTGGTGAAGGTCATTTAAAAACCAACAGTTCCTTCTAAGCAGTGCCAGATCGTGGTTATCCATACCTGAGCTCCCTGTACCTGAATTCTCTCGTGATTTAACCTGTTATTACGGCAGGTGTTATTACCCGTGTTACGGCATCCTGATCCCAGAATTCCATTTGTTCTTGAGGTTGATGCTTCCAAGATAGGCATTGGGGCTGTCCTATCTCAAAGAGACTCTTCAGGGAAGCCTCTACATCCTTGTGGGTTCTTTTCAAGAAAATTATCACCAGCAGAACGCAATTATAGAATTTAGCTAAGTATGACGATAAGTTAGAATTTTAATAATAAGACTCTGAGGCGAGTATTGCTTCTCTTTCTTGCTTTATTAAACATAGCAGCAAGTGGCAACTAGCAAGAACTTGGAAATATGAAGCATTTATATTGAATAAAAGAGAAAACATAATAACAGTAGTAACCGATATATTATCTTCCGACACCCCTTCATTCCTTTCTTCCGACACCCCTTCATTCCTTTGGACCGGTCCTCCTTCCTGTCAGTACCCATCAAAACCGAGCAACGCCCTTCCTACTTCCTCTTTCTTTGCTGTACGAGGTGATCAATGTAGGAGAGTAGTAAACCCAAAGGGCAATCCACAGGAAACAAGGAAATCCTTCACGAGGCTGAGGAAAAAGAAGACGTGAGAGTGGAAGATATTGGATCCGCAGACCCAGCAAACAACAAACCACAATAGCGGCGGGAGTGGCGGGCAATACTCGCCTCAGAGTCGTCTTATTAAAATTCTAACTTATCGTCATTCTTAGCTAAATTCTATAATTTTAATACATCGACTCTGAGCCTCATATTGCTTGTTCAAAGCTAACCCACAACTGCGGATAACCAATGAACAACATGGCTTAAAGTAAAAGGATCGGAAGGTGAACGTTCTGGACCAGTCAGCTGATCGCAATAAGTCCTCCAACCGACAACCTGCCGACACAGCGGAAGACGCCACAGCGCTGCGAATCGAATGAGCGCCAAACATAGGTATTAATCCCTGACAATCCCAATAGCCAACGAAGCCAGCGTGCAAGCGTAGTCGTACCCACCGGGGCGAAAGGCGATGTAAACACGACGAAAATTGGAGAAGGTTTAGGACCCCTAAATCGTAGAGGGACATGATTCATACACCTGGAGACACATAACCGGATATAAAGTTGGGCGTGAAGGAAACGCCGGGTAAAAGGCAGACGAAAAGGATGTCCTAGTACGGCGGGAGATGTCAAAGCGAACACCCCCAGACCCGAAAGAATGGGCCCGGAAGTCCAATGCCCTGACATCAGCCACCCTCTTGCATGATATCAAGAACAGAAGGGCCAACAACTAAGCAGAAAGTTGACGCAAAGTTAAATCCTGATGAGAAGGCCATTGTGCCAGGAAATCAAGTTAAAGGATACCGTCCCAAGTAACCGTGTATATCGCGGTAGCGGAGTACAATCAGACCTGATATCCCTAAGTAAATAGCAAACCAGAGGGTGTTTGCCTAAAGGCGTTCCTTGAAAACCTACATGATAAGCGGATAAAGCCAATCTATAAACATTAAGTGTGCGGTAAGCCTACCCTGATCAAGGACTTCCGCAAGGAAGTCCAACACGGACCACAAAGGGGCCTGGAAGGGGTCCTGATCCCTTGACAGACACCAATGATGTCAGGTGAGCCAGGTAACTTGTAACAGGAGCGGAACAGAGGAGACCTTTTCCGAGAAAAGGGGGTCCTTCGGGCGATGGAGGGCCCGATATTGCAGGGATGCTGGCTTCACAGACAGTCTCGGGACTGCCAGAAGGTCGCTCACGTGAGGAAGGTCCCGTAAGGATGGGGAATACGTTTCCAAAAGGGACCGAACGTCGCGTAAGAGATCGACACTTGGGCAGAGGAACTATCAGCGACATCAGAACCCTGTCCACCCTGAATCCCAGGAAATTTCAGGGACTGAGAGGGAGAGCGGACGGATTTTCCTGATGCACTAGGAGAACCCAGAGATTGAAAAGGTCGACCGTCCACTGTACATGGAGACACAGCTGATTCTCCGATGAGGCCATCAGTAATACGGCGTCCAGATACACCATAAGACGGACACCCTTGGCGCATAGCCATGCCACGATTGGCTTCCGTACCTTGGTAAGTCCCATGGGGTCAAAGACAGGCCGAAAGGTAGACAGCGAGATCTCCAGAGATCGGGATCCCAAAGGAATTGAAAGAAAGCCTGCGAGTCCTTGGCAATCGGGATGGTCAGGAATGCGTCCTTGAGATACACCATTGCCAACCAATCGCGGGGTCCCAACCGATCCCTGAGCATATGTGTACCCTCCATCTGTGAGTGCCTATAGATCACTGATCCATTCAACTCTGAGAGCGATGACTGGACGACTGCCGCCGTCCTTCTTGGGCACCAGGAACAGGTTGCTCAGGAAGCCCGCGGACCCCTGTGGAACATGTTCTATGGCCCCTTTCTGGCCTAGTTCCGTAGTACCCCACTCCACCAGTATCCGTCCGTCCCCCAAAAGAGGGAAAAGGAGGGGGAACTGACAGGTGGAGCGGGGAAGAATAGAACTCCAGAACAAACCCTTGAACAGTATTGAGGACCCAACGGTCTGATGTAGTGCGACACCATACAGTGTGAAAATATCGCAAGCAACTCCCACGGTGGTCGTAGACTGGTGTAGAAGGGGTAAAGGTACCTGTATGTCTGAAGGGTAAGAATGAACGCCTCTGGCGCCCCGGAATCCTCTGCCACGTCACGGTCGTGAACGGGTAGGGAAAAAAACGAGGGAGGTGCTGGATTAGCGGTAGTGGAGGGGTTGCCTCCCGTGGGGCCGGTGGTGATGGGTTTTGCATGGCCGGTAGCTTGGCCCCAATATCCATCGGCCCGCGGAGAAACCCCAGAGAATACCTTTGTAAGTGAATTGGACACTCGTTCCATAGTATTAAAGGCACCGGAATATTCATTCATGTCTCGCAGGAAACCTTTTCCGAACAAAGCACCGTTAGCTGCAGCACCCAATTCATTATCCGCCACCCCAGCTAGTTGGCGATCCATCTTTAACAGGATGCGTTTACTCCTTTCAGAGTCTAGAGCCGTGTTGGCATTGCCAAGGAAGCTTAGTGACCTTTGGGCCCAGTTAGTAATTTGGTGTCCAGGGGATCACCCGATAATTTAGCCTGCTCTGCTGTATCCAGCATTTTTACCAGGGGTCCCATGGTGTCAAATAGTTTACCTTGGCAAACCCCAAATGCGTGGTCTATGCCGTTACTGGGGTCCAGCCCCTAGGGGTGACATTTTAAATCCACAAAACTCTTATCCACTGTGGGAGTTAAGCAAGTTTTACCACTCGTGGTGGGACGGGGACTCTCCGCTTTCATGCGGTTACGAGTAGCTTTGTCCAGGGCTGTACGCACCTGTGCATCGACCCACTTCTCAACGTGGGGTAATGGGGACCATTCCGCGGACCTTGGATGGGAAAGGTCTTCGGGGCAAAAGAGTTGGTTCCCCATAAGATCATAAATAATAATGCCCGAGCGGGCTTTGGAATGCACCCCTAAAGGGGTCTCAGGGAATTCCTCGTCAGAGGCATATACATCAATGACGTCGCCAGTGTCCTCCTCCTCGGAGTCAGGGTATGAGTCCTGAAACGGAGCAGGGACAACAGCAGTGTCTGGATTAGATACGGTAGAGACCTTAACTCTCTTGGCGGAAGCTGTAACCGGGTGTGCAGGAGCACGTTTACGGGTTGCAGCAGCGGGGGATGGGTGCACGCGTCCCGGCAATGTTGCGGGGTTGCCAGTCACGTGTCGTGCGTGTTTCACGGACTGTTTCCCCGTGGTGGTGGCCAGGGGGGTCTCGGTGGGCCTCACCGCAGTGAGTGTGTCGCCCTGATCAGAAACAGCTAGCTGCGGGGGATCATCAATGTGGCGAGTCTCGGCCATCACTTCTGTTTGAGTGACAATATATGGTATCAGCAACAAAAATAGGATAATACACACATAGGGTGATACCCCTGACAAAAAGGATTACAAAGGAATACAAAACGTATTCTTAAGGTATACTCAAAATGTATTCATGACCACTCACAGGCTGCCACTACTGGATAGACACATAGCAGGTTCTTGAGTCTCTGCGGGCTGGAATGATAGCAGTATGTTGTGTCTCCTGTGCTTCTCGTTGTAGATCAGACGTACGTGGATCAGCTGGATATCGTTCCTGCTCATCTGGGAGAAACTGCCATCATTCCATGTTATTTCAATGCTCCGGCTGAGGTGAAGAGATCCATACGTGACGTGATCTGGCTCGTGGGAAAAGATGACCACTCCACAGTCTGCAATCAGATTTTGTCCAGGAAGGGGAGAAGCTGCTCCACTGGGATTCCTTCTTTCTGCAGAACAATCACTGCCAGGAACAGTTCTGTGCTTTGATCAAAGCACAGAACTGTTCCTGGCAGTGATTGTTCTGCAGAAAGAAGGAATCCCAGTGGAGCAGCTTCTCCCCTTCCTGGACAAAATCTGATTGCAGACTGTGGAGTGGTCATCTTTTCCCACGAGCCAGATCACGTCACGTATGGATCTCTTCACCTCAGCCGGAGCATTGAAATAACATGGAATGATGACAGTTTCTCCCAGATGAGCAGGAACGATATCCAGCTGATCCACGTACGTCTGATCTACAACGAGAAGCACAGGAGACACAACATACTGCTATCATTCCAGCCCGGAGAGACTCAAGAACCTGCTATGTGTCTTCCCAGTAGTGGCAGCCTGTGAGTGGTCATGAATACATTTTGAGTATACCTTAAGAATACGTTTTGTATTCCTTTGTAATCCTTTTTGTCAGGGGTATCACCCTATGTGTGTATTATCCTACTTCTGTTTGAGAGCAAGTGAAGTCAGCAGACAGGACTGAGACTGCCTTAAATACTGTAGATCTTTAGATGCCTGCATGTATGGGTCCAGGGTGGAAGGCTGGGAGGGAGCCATCTGTGCCTTGACAAGAACGGGTGTTTTAGGCTGCTGCTCACCCGAACTGTCTTCCGAGGAATGTTCAGAATCCTCTGGGGAAGCTGGACGCTGCGGGGTTTTGCCCCGTGGCATGGTGCTTGACTGAAACCCCGCATGTGTAGACCTTGCGGACTAAACCTCCGCCCACCCGGCCAGCGAGCGCGTGCTTCGTCTCTAGTAGGCAGGCAGATGGAGGTACGCCGCGGTCACAGTGAAGGAGAAACAAACGAATGAGCAGGACATGCGAACGCCGTGTTAAAACGTTTGAGGCATGTTCAGAATGCTCTTGGGAAGCTAGACGCTGCAGGGTTTTGCCTCGTGACATGGCGCTGGGATCTATCGATGATGGCGCCGGACAGAAACCCCACGTGTAGACCTTGCGGACTAAGCCCCCCCCCCCCCACCCAGCCAGCGAGCACGTGCAGCGTCTCGAGCAGGCAGGCAGACGGAGGTACGCCGCGGTCACAGTACAGTATAAATGAATGAACTAATGGGAAAAATGCGAACGCCGCGGTTAAAGCCGGGCGCCAGCCGAAAAAGCACAAATAAACGGATATATATATACACATCCAGTGTCATTAAAATCTATTCTAACGGCAGATAAGTATATTGCCATAATACTCTATTTAACTAGGATGCGAATGCCGCGGTAAAGCCGGGCGAGCTCAGAAAAAGTACCAAATGAAATAGAAACATATATATTTAACCCAAAATCAATCCAAGTCTATGCAAACAGCAGATAATATCAGAGGCAATTTGTTATACTTAACTAGTCGCCGAGCAGCTAAGAAAGAGGAAGTAGGAAGGGCGTTGCTCGGTTTTGATGGGTACTGACAGGAAGGAGGACCGGTCCAAAGGAATGAAGGGGTGTCGGAAGATACCATATATATATATATGTTACTACTGTTATTATGTTTTCTCTTTTATTCAATATAAATGCTTCATATTTTCAAAGTTCTTGCTAGTTGCCACTTGCTGCTATGTTTAATAAAGCAAGAAAGAGAAGCAATAGGAGCCTCAGAGTCGATGTATTAAAATTATGATATCGGTAACCGAGAATTGCTTGCTATTGTGTCTGCCCTGTCAGAGTGGAGACATTTGTTGGAAGGTACTCTTGACCCTTTGTTGATAATCACTGATCATAAGAACCTTACGTACATCGGGGATGCTAAACGTCTGAACTCGAGACAGGCCAGGTGGTCATTACTACTGTCTCGGTTTAATTTTGTGTTGACTTACAGACCAGGTGACCGCAATGTAAAGGCTGATGCCTTATCTCGTCAATATGACCCGTATGAATCAAATACACAAGACCACAATCCTGTAGTACCTCCTGAACGTATTGTGGCTTCCACGGTCTTGTCTGTTTTCTTGCCTTTTCTGGAACGCCTCCAAACAGCTCAAATGGGGGCTCCACCTAACAAGCCTCCAGATATGTTGTTTGTGCCTGAAAAGGAAAGACAAGCATTACTCATAATGTTTCATGATTCAAAACCAGCAGGTCATCCTGGTATTACTAAGACTCTTACCAGTATCTCCAGACAGTTCTGGTGGCCCACCATGCGACAGGACGTACGTTTGTTTTGGCTTGTCAAGTCTGTGCCAGAAGCAAAACCAGTAAAACCTTGCCTGTCGGTCTATTGTAGCCTTTACCCATTCCTAATAGGCCTTGGTCTCATCTATCTATGGATTTTATTGTGGACTTGCCGAAGTCCAAGGGTCATACTGTGGTTCTGACAGTTGTAGACCGCTTCTCCAAAACGGCTCATTTTATTCCTTTACCTAAGCTTCCTACAGCCAAAGAACTGGCGGTCGTCTTTGCTAGAGAGATTGTACGAATACATGGGGTTCCATCTGAAATAGTCTCTGACAGAGGAGCTCAGTTCGTCTCTCGTTTCTGTGCGGAGATGGGGGTGCGATTGGCCTTCTCTTCAGCATATCATCCACAAACCAATGAGGCAGCAGAGAGGGCAAATCAGGGTCTCAAGCAGTACATACGTTGCTTTACCACACAAGACAATTGGTCGGAGTTGTTGCCCTGGGCTGAGTATGCACGTAATAACGCCATTAACGAGACCAATGGCCACTCTCCTATTTCTGCTATCTATGGTTTTTTCCCTCAACGCAAGGCTGACAGGCATAGGTTACAAGCTCCCTCCTATAACGTGGGGGATAGAGTTTGATTGTCCACTAGGAATGTGAAGTTGCGGGTGCCTTCTATGAAAATGGCACCTCGGTTTATCGGTCCATACAAGATCATTCGCCGCGTTAACCCTGTGGCTTATGCTCTTGCCCTTCCTAGACATCTTCGCTTGCACAACGTCTTCCACACCTCCCTACTGAAGCCTTTGTTGTGTAACAGGTACACGCGGGTCGTTCCTCCTCCTCCACCTATTCAGGTTGATGGAGAGACGGAGTATGAGGTTAGGAAAGTTCTGGATTCTAGGCTGTTCAGGGGTGCTCTGCAGTACCTGGTCGATTGGGTGGGTTATGGTCCGGAGGACCGGTCCTGGATTCCGGCTTCCAACATGTCTGCCTCTAGGTTTGTCAGGGCGTTCCATGCCTCGCACCCCGATCGCCCTGGTGGTCGTCCTGCCACTTGTCCTGTTGGTCATCCGGTCGCCTCCCGTGGAGAGGGGGGGTACTGTAACGTTGGGGGCTTCCAGCCTTTCCGGTGTGCTTGAGGGCAGCGTGTTTGATGCTGCTCGCTCACCAACACCCGGTTTAAATTGAAACAGGCAGGGAGGTGGCTGCATGAGGTGAGGCTTGAGATGGGGGCGCGGTCTGGTGAAGGTCATTTAAAAACCAACAGTTCCTTCTAAGCAGTGCCAGATCGTGGTTATCCATACCTGAGCTCCCTGTACCTGAATTCTCTCGTGATTTAACCTGTTATTGACCTCTGCTTGTTTTCTTACTATTCTGCCTTCCGTTGCCCTAGACTATTTTCTTGTACTTTCTGCACTGATATCGACCCGGCTATTCTCTTTGACTATTCTATACTCTGTATTCCTGATTCTGGCTCGTCTGACTACCCCCGTGTTGCTGACCTGGTTTTGTATTACGACATTGTCTTTGATTAACCCTTTCTGTCTAGCTAGTATACCTTTCCAATTCTAAGGACCAGACAGTTAGGGATTCTTCTACAGCTACCCTGTTGGTAGCTTTTGGGCTCTGTGGAGTATTGGGCTTTAAGGACTGCGTGATGGGATCTGGGAACCGTGACACCCGTACCCAAAATGCTCTGGACCATAAGTGTTTTGGATTTTGGGATATTTGCATATAATAACAGCACAGCCTTCCCTTCCAAATGGTACCTGGCATTAACCCCATGGGGGCCGGATCACGAATCGGCGCCGAAAAGCGCCGGTTCGTGATCCTTTCCCGGAGCTGGCCGACATCTTGGATGTCGGCCAAGCTTCCGGGAATGCCCCCTGAGGACTGGCGTCATCGTGCATAGCACGATGACGCCAGTCTTGGAGTTAACCCCTAACTGCCACCAATGGTAGAGATAGGGGGTTCATTGGAACCCCCTATCTCCCGATCCGTGGCAGTTAGGGGTTAAATGTTTGGTATTGTTGGATCGGCCAGAGCATGGCCGTTCCAACAATACCAAACATGAGTATAAAAAAAGTTTAAAAAAAAAAAAAAATTCTTTTTTTTGGTTTGTTAATGCAGCAATATTGTTCCCATTTCAATTATAATGTGAACAATGATGCTGCACTAACGATTTTTGTATGCGGTGCGTTTGTTAAAAAGTGCGTAATTTTCCCCAAAAAAAAATGTAACGAGACCCCATCTCTAATTTTTTTAACAAGCTCACCCCATACAAAATATAACCGCAATTGCTCGCATGTTAAAATGTGAAAAAAAAACACTTTACACGTTGGAAATTATTGAAAATTCATATTTTATTGCATTTTTTGTTATAATATACAGACAGGTCATGACGTATACATATAATGACATATTATGAATCTACCGAGTCTGACGGAAAGAACGATATATAATATGTCTGGGTCATATACTAAAATAAGCCTTCAAAACGCATTTAAACATGATGAGCAAAATCGGTAAAAATGAGCTCAGCACACAGGCGGGAAAAGCCTCAGCAGCGAAAGGGTTAAGGACTTTTAACCCTTATCTCTGTTATAAAATGATGGGAACTTAGTTCACAAAACATGGCCATGAACCGCTTCAGCCGGTCACAACACCAATGTATCCCATCTTGACAGGTCCTTTTTTTTATTTACTAAGCCCGTTATGCTTGGTAAAGTGCTGCCCACTCAGTGTATTCTGAATGAAAAGGGCTGACAACCCTTTTGATGGTCATATTGTGACTTGTTTATATTGTTATAAATAAAGACTTAAGAGTCCTCTAAATAGAAATAAGGAAACTCCAAAAGAGGTGGAGTGTGCTGTGGACTGTTACATGCATATTAAAGTGTGCCCAGAATGTTGCAGCACCCTTAATGTATATAGGCCGTCAGTGGTTGCCACCAGAGCAGAATCCACAGGGGTAACAAGACCAGAGAATAGCCCAGGAAAAGATGTAGGATACACGTTCATAAAGTACCAACAAGGAAACCATTTAAGCTAAATACGAAGATATATCCTCACAGAATACCCGACGTCTTGTATGATTTCTAGTCTGTCCCTGCCAATATCACTAGTGAGCTCATAGTCATAGGGTGAGCAGAGCCACAACAAAACAACCACAGTATCGGCGCTGGTTTACAGAAATTCCACTCATTGAATTGACCAAACTGTTAAAACACAACGGCACATGGGGGGGCGGCTCTGCATGGGAGCAGACGCATCTCTGTGGAGATCTCTGGGATTCTCCTACAACGGGGATATTTATGGTGACTTTTTCTGTGGATTTGCCCACTAGTGGAGACCCTGTGCGGCTGTCCCTTACAGGGGATTGCTTCGGATCCCGTTTTAGCCCCCCACGCCGAAGCACAGCTGCGTTCTTTTTGTGGAGCCGTTGGCCATTTTTAGGCTTGCCTTTTGACGCCTGGCAGCCTCGCTCCTTGTCCCTCATGTGCCCTCCGGAGGAGATCTCTTGCTGCTGAGTGCTTGTTGCAGAGTCCCTCTGCCATCAGAGACGCACAATATGGTGCTCCACGCACCCACCAGTGGCATGGAGGCTTTGTTTTCGGCCCTCGAGACCTGTCTTGAACAGTCACTGGGGAAGAGTTAAATTCGCTTGTTCCTGATTCATGGCGGTGTCTGATGGTGATGCTGGGAGTCGGTCGGGTGACTGAGGGCCCGACGGATGAGGTACTGGTGGATGGCACTGACCGGCGGAGTTGTGGGCCTGGAGGCATGGATTGTGGGCTGCGCCTGCTTTCTTTGTGTTCGAGGGAAAGCGTGGTCGAAAGTCTGGCGTGCGAAGCCAGAGCTACCCTGTCAGAGGAGGTGAGGCCTGCCGGCTAGCCTTCGCCAGGAGCTGTGCTGAGGGCGCCGACCGGGACTGTTGGGCCCAGCGCCAGAGACGGGCAGCGTCAGCCATGGTGTGGCAGTGCGGCCGCCGGGAAGGCCCAAGGACTGGTCACCCTTGTCTGCCACGTGGGTTTGTATGCTGCGCGGATCTCATTTCCCATCCCCAGGTGCGTCTAGGCTGACCAGCCTGGCCTACATACAGTGACCCTACCGGTGTTAAAGCGGAGGCCATTCAGAGACACTGGATGAGAATATTCTCCCAGAAGCAGTTTCGCCCTTTTTGATGTTGTCCTTCCTTTTCTGCATATCTTTTGTGAGGACTTAGCACCTTATTATATTTTTGTGATATGTATGTCCCCAGCTGGGGATTTCCTAGCAGAGACTTTTTATTTTCCCTTTACTCTGAGGAACTTTCTCTTTCTTATTGCCGCCCCCTCATTTTATTTTTGATCATTTGACGCTTTTTTTTTTTTTTAAGAAGACTACCTTCTGTTTTATGTGTTTCTTATACCTGTGATATTTGGCTCTGCGAGGCCAGTCTTGCTGGGCGGTCTGTGACCCTTCGAATGCGATATAAAAAACTTAAATTAAAAAAAAAAAAACACATCTTTAGGATATTCTCGACACGCATTTCGCCGTCACAATACACGGCTTCCTCAAGCACTTCTTACCCCTGGGGATTCTGCTCTAGTGGCAACCTGCTCTCCTGCAACCAGCTCTCCTGGATCGAGTCAGTGACAGTCTCTCTGCCGTCTCTAATTGGATGTCTTTCCGCTTCCTTAAACTCAATCTCGACAAAACTGAAATTCTCATTGTTCCTCCAAGGGAAACCCAATACCACCTATCTCTCTACGAGTAAATGGAATAACACTCGTTAGCCCAACGCCTCAAGCTCGCTGCCACGGTGTCACTTTCGATTCTGACCTAACGTTCTCTCCCCACATCCAGACAGTTACCAAATCCTGTTACTATCAACTCAAGAACATCACCCGCGTCCGTCCCTTTCTGACACAAGATACCGCGAAGGTGTTGGCTCATGCTCTTGTCATTTCATGGCTTGATTACTGCAACTTGCTACTTATTGGCCTCGATTCCCATATTGCCCCTTTGCAATCTGTAATGAATGCAGGGGCCAGGCTTACTTTTCTCATCAGACGCACCTCACATACCTCCCTCCTCTGCCGGTCCCTCCATTGGCTTCCTGTATCTCCCCCGCTCTGCCGGTCCCTCCATTGGCTTCCTGTATGTTTCAGGATACAGTTTAAAATACTGATGCTCACGTTCAAATCTCTCTAACTCAACCCCTCCCTACATGTCTTCATTACTCCGCAAGCACGTCCCATCCAGACAACTCCGGTCGGCAGGCGATCTCCACCTGTTATCTGTCTACATGCGCATGGCCAACTCTCGCCTCCAAGACTTCTCAAAGGCTGCTCCGGTCCTGTGGAATGACTTGCCTCGCCTTATCAAACTCTCCCCTGATCTTCAGGCCTTCAAGAAATCCCTATCTCTTTAGATTAGCGTCTCCCATCACTGACGCAACTCCTCCCTCTGCTCCCCTACTCACACTTGATTGAAGCTGCTTCAATGGCCCCGACATTCCCGAACCACTGACACTAATGATCCCGCTGTCCAGTAAAACTCGTCTTCCTCAACCACAATCCCTCGAGACTGTGAGCAGGACCCTCTACACCTAGTGTTTCCATTCGGTGTCCATTTATCTGTATCTCGTTCCCTTTGGTTATTGTAAAGCGCTGCAGACATTGTTGGCGCTATATTAACCCTTTCAATGCGGAGGACGCGCTCAGCGCGTCCTCCGCATTCCGCTGCTGTGCGAGGACGCGCTGAGCGCGTCCTCCCATTGGGGTCAAGCGTTCGGCCGGGTTCCGGCCGATCGCTGGCCCCTCCGGTGCGGGCTGACATCCTGGATGTCAGCCGGCATCCGGAACAGCAGCCGCCGGAATTTGGTGTCATCGCGGCAGCGCGATGACACCAAATTCAGGCGCCCCCCCCCCCGCATGTGCGGAGGAGGCGCCTGAAAGGGAGGGGGGGAGGTCCTTCGGACCTCTCTCCCTCCGATCGGCGGCTCTGCGGGGGTTAACCAAGGCATCATTTGGAAGGGCACAGCCTGCCCTTCCAAATGATGCCTGGCATTAACCCCTGGGGAGCTGGATCGCGAATCGGCGCTGAAAAGCGCCGTCGGTTTCCGATCGCGACCCGACGGATCGGAGCTGGCCGACATCTTGGATGTCGGCCAAGCTCCGGGAACTCCCCCTGAGGACTGGCGTCATCGTGCGTAGCACGATGACGCCAGTCCTGGACTTAACCCTTAACTGCCACCAACTGTGGAGATAGGGAGTTCCAATGAACTCCCTATCTCCCGATCCGTGGCAGCTAGGGGTTAAATTTTGGTATGGTTGGATCGGCCAGAGCATGGCCGTTCCAACGATACCAAACATGAAAGTGAAAAATTTTGTAAAAAAAATGAAAAATAAAAATAAATTTTTTTTTTTAAAAAAAAAATAAACACTTCTTTTTTCTTTTTCTTTGGTTTGTTAATGCAGCAATATTGTTCCCATTACAATTATAATGTGAACAATGATGCTGCACTAACGATTTTTGTATGCGGTGCGTTTGTTAAAAGTAGTGTAATTTTCCCCCAAAAAAAATGTAACGAGACCCCATCTCTAAATTTTTTTAACAAGCGCACCCCATACAAAATATAACCGCAATTGCTCACATGTTAAAATGTGAAAAAAAACACTTTACACATTGTAAATTATTGAAAATACATATTTTATTGCATTTTTTGTTATAATATACAGACATGACATAACGTATACATATAATAATGACATATTATGAATCTACCGAGTCTGACGGAAAGAACGATATATAATATGTCTGGGTCATATACTAAAATAAGCCTTCAAAACACGTTTAAACATGATGAGCAAAACCGGTAAAAATGACCTCAGCACAGGGGCGGGAAAAGCCTCAGCAGCGAAAGGGTTAATGATGACGATGATAATCACCACTGACGGCCTATAAACATTATTTAGGGTGCGGCAACATTCTGCACACAGTTTCCTATGCATGTAACAGTCCACTGCACATTCCACCTCTTTTGGAGTTTCCTTATTTCTATCTAGAAGACTCATGTTCCACTATCAATGGGTTTTACTCTTTTGGTTGTATTTGACTAATAAAGCAATATTTTTTTTTTCTTTGGGGGTGCCCGCCCTATAGAGGGAGACCTGATCTGTTAGATCTCCGTCTTGTTTTTCTTTATGAAGAATTAAAGAACTCGCCCAGCGATTATAAGCCTTTTATGCCACTCATTAAAACGCTCAGTGACGTGCACCTCCTAATTTTGCGTGTAATCAAGCAGCTTGTAACTTACGGACATGAATAACTGCTTCTGCCGCTCCTTTCCTCTTCCGGGAGAGCTCACCCCATCAGTGATGTTCTGCGGCATAACTTATTATAACGTATCTTCTCTTTTTTATAGGATGATGTGCTGCAAAAATCGCAAGCGAAGCAATCCTCACGGGAGAAAAACTCCGTGAGCATGAGCGACATGGTGACCGTGGCCACACAGACGAACCGAAACGGTTGGTATCATTTAGGAATGTTGACAGAAGCTGGGAAAGGAGGAGTGCATGTGTATGAGGCAGTGCCGGCTGGTGATTTGACGGTGGAGAGATTTTGGATTATGCCCTTTAATACCGATTCTACCCACTCAGTGACCAGGAGGGTGTCCCTAGTTATGGGGGGGGGGGGTGTTTTCTAAAGAATTGTATTAACTTTGCTGCTTTGAAAAATAAAGAGAAGAGCAAATACTCGCCTCCGATCTCCTGTTTTAAAATCCAGATTTCTTCATAAACCATTTATAATATCCAAATCTACATTAAGGCCACTCTTTTCCCAGGTGCCTGATTTATTTATCGCTCTCTTTTGGCCAGGGCTTTCAAATCTTCACCTCCAATTTGTCTGAACCAAATCTATACCTATGCATTTGAATTATTATTTTTTTTTAATTTGCTTAGTATTTCAATTGTAGTAGAGGGCAAAAAAGTGAGAGTAAAAGCCTCCACACTGCAAATAATCAAATAAATATATATATATTCATTTATATTAGTAAAACCTTGGTTTGAGAGCGTTTTGCAAGAAGAGCAAAAAATTTTTAAAAATTTTGACTTGGTTTACAAGCCATTTCAAAGTACATACGCTTTGTCTGCCGAGTGTCACGTCACAACTGTGGCCATGGTCACCTTTCCTCCCAGCGTCCGTCGCAGCATTCTGGCAGCTTGACAGAGAGGGCCACATGGTGTATCTGCACTATAGTATTGCACATTACACTGGACGTGCTGAAACCCTCCCAACAGCTAGCAGTGATCCCGTTAGTGATAAAGGTCCTGCACAAGAATATCTATCTCTTACTTTATTTCCTCTGTGCCTCTTTCTTTATTTCCTCTGTGCCTCTTTCTTTATTTCCTCTGTGCCTCTTTCTTTCCTCTGTGCCTCTTTCTTTCCTCTGTGCCTCTTTCTTTATTTCCTCTGTGCCTCTTTCTTTATTTCCTCTGTGCCTCTTTCTCTCTTTCTCTTACTTTCTTTCCTCTGTGCCTCTTTCTTTCTTTCCTCTGTGCCTCTTTCTTTCCTCTGTGCCTCTTTCTTTCCTCTGTGCCTCTTTCTTTCCTCTGTGCCTCTTTCTTTCCTCTGTGCCTCTTTCTTTATTTCCTGTGTCTCTTTCTCTCTTTCTTTATTTCCTCTGTGCCTCTTTCTCTTTCTTTATTTCCTCTGCGCCTCTTTCTTTATTTCCTCTGCCTCTTTCTTTCCTCTGTGCCTCTTTCTTTCCTCTGTGCTCTTTCTTTCCTCTGTGCCTCTTTCTTTCTTTCCTCTGTGCCTCTTTCTTTCCTCTGTGCCTCTTTCTTTCTTTCCTCTGTGCCTCTTTCTTTCTTTCCTCTGTGCCTCTTTCTTTCCTCTGTGCCTCTTTCTTTCTTTCCTCTGTGCCTCTTTCTTTCTTTCCTCTGTGCCTCTTTCTTTCTTTCCTCTGTGCCTCTTTCTCTTTCTTTCCTCTGTGCCTCTTTCTTTCTTTCCTCTGTGCCTCTTTCTTTCTTTCCTCTGTGCCTCTTTCTCTTTCTTTCCGCTGTGCCTTTCTCTTTCTTTATTTCCTCTGTGCCTCTTTATTTCCTGTGCCTCTTTCTTTATTTCCTTTGTGCCTCTTTCTCTTTCTTTCTTTCCTCTGTGCCTCTTTCTTTATTTCCTCTGTGCCTCTATTTCCTCTGTGCCTCTTTCTTTCTTTCCTCTGTGCCTCTTTCTTTCTTTCCTCTGTGCCTCTCTTCTTTATTTCCTCTGTGCCTCTTTCTTTATTTCCTCTGTGCCTCTTTCTTTCCTCTGTGCCTCTTTCTTTATTTCCTCTGTGCCTCTTTCTTTCTTTCCTCTGTGCCTCTTTCTTACTTTATTTCCTCTGTGCCTCTTTCTTTCCTCTGTGCCTCTTTCTTTCCTCTGTGTCTTTCTTTATTCCTCTTGCCTCTTTCCTTTCTTTTCTTCCTCTGTGCCTCTTTCTTTTTTCTGTGTCTCTTTCTCCTTTATTTCCTCTGTGCCTCTTTCTCTTTCTTTCTTTATTTCCTCTGTGCCTCTTTCTTTATTTCCTCTGCCTCTTTCTTTCCTCTGTGCCTCTTTCTTTCCTCTGTGTCTCTTTCTTTCCTCTGTGTCTCTTTCTTTCCTCTGTGCTCTTTCTTTCCTCTGTGCCTCTTTCTTTCCTCTGTGCCTCTTTCTTTCCTCTGTGCTCTTTCTTTCCTCTGTGCCTCTTTCTTTCTCTGTGCCTCTTTCTTTCCTCTGTGCTTTTCTTCCTCTGTGCCTCTTTCTTTCCTCTGTGCCTCTTTTCTTTCCTCTGTGCTCTTTCTTTCTCTGTGCCTCTTTCTTTCTTTCCTCTGTGCTTCTTTTCTTTCTTTCCTCTGTGCCTCTTTTCTTTCTCTGTGCCTCTTTCTTTTTCCTCTGTGCCTCTTTCTTTCTTTCCTCTGTGCCTCTTTCTTTTTCTGTGCCTCTTTCTTTCCTCGCCTCTTTTCTTTCTTTCTCTGTGCCTCTTTCTTTCCTCTGTGCCTCTTTCTTTATTTCTCTGTGCTCTCTTTCTTTCTCTGTGCCTCTCTCTTTCTTTCCTCTGTGCCTCTTTTCTTTCTTTCTCTGTGCCTTTCTCTTTTTTTCTGTGCTTATTTCCTCTCTGTGCCTCTTTCTTTCTTTCTCTGTGCTTCTTTCTTTCTTTCCTCTGTGGTTTCTCTTTCTTTATTTATTTCCTCTGTGCCTTTTTTTTCTTTTCTTCTTTTTTGCCTTTCTCTTTTCTCTTTCTTTCTTCCTTCCTCTGTGCATTCTTTTCTTTTTTTCTTCTGTGCCTTTTCTTTCTATCCTGTGACTCTTTCTTTCTCTGTGCCTCTTTTCTTTCTTTCTTTATTTCTCTGTGCCTCTTTCTTTCCTCCCTGTGCCTTTCTTTTTTCCTCTGTGCCTCTTTCTTTCCTCTGTGCCTTCTCTTTCTTTATTTTCCTCCTGTGCCTTTCTCTTTCTTTCCTCTGTGCCTCTTTCTCTTTCTTTCTCTGTGCCTCTTTCTCTTTCTTTCCGCTGTGCCTCTTTCTCTTCTTTCCCTGCCTTTCTTTGCTTCTTTATTTCCTCTGTGCCTCTTTATTTCCTGTGCCTCTTCTTTCTTTCCTCTTGCCTCTTTCTTTCTTTTCCTCTGTGCTCTTTCTTTCTTCCTCTGTGCCTCTTTCTTTCTTTCCTCTGCCTCTTTCTTCTTCTTTATTTATTTCTGTGCCTTCTTTCTTCTTTCTTTTCTTCTTTGTGCCTTTCTCTCTTTTCTTTTTCTTTCTTTCCTCCTTCCTCTGTGCCTTTTTCTTTTTTTTTCTGTGCCTCTTTCTTTTCTCTTCCCCTTGTGACTTTCTTTCTTTGTGCCTTTTCTTTCTTTCCTGTGCCTCTTTCTTTCTTTCCTCTGTGCCTCTTTCTTTCTTTCCTCTGTGCCTCTTTCTCTTTTCTTTTTCTTTCCTTCCTTCCTCTGTGAATTTCTTTCTTTTTTTCTTCTGTGCCTCTTTCTTTCTATCCTGTGACTCTTTCTTTCCTCTGTGCCTCTTTCTTTCTTTCCTCTGTGCCTCTTTCTCTTTATTTCCTCTGTGCCTCTTTCTTTCTTTCCTCTGTGCCTCTTTCTTTCCTCTGAGCCTCTTTCTCTTTATTTCCTCTGTGCCTCTTCCTTTCTTTCCTCTGTGCCTTTCTTTTCTTTTTCTTTCTTTCCTGACTTTCTTCTGTGCCTCTTTCTTTATTTCCTCTGTGCCTCTTTCTTTATTTCCTCTGTGCCTTTATTTCCTCTGTGCCTCTTTCTTTCCTCTGTGCCTCTTTCTTTATTTCCTCTGTGCCTCTTTCTTTATTTCCTCTGTGCCTCTTTCTTTATTTCCTCTGTGCCTCTTTTTCCTCTGTGCCTCTTTTTCCTCTGTGCCTCTTTCTTTCCTCTGTGCCTCTTACTTTATTTCCTCTGTGCCTCTTTCTTTCCTCTGTGCCTCTTTCTTTCCTCTGTGCCTCTCTTTCTTTATTTCCTCTGTGCCTCTTTCTTTATTTCCTCTGTGCCTCTTTCTTTCTCTTACTTTATTTCCTCTGTGCCTCTTTCTTTCCTCTGTGCCTCTTTCTTTCCTCTGTGCCTCTTTCTTTCTTTCCTCTGTGCCTCTTTCTTTCTTTCCTCTGTGCCTCTTTCTTTCTTTCCTCTGTGCCTCTTTCTTTATTTCCTCTGTGCCTCTTTCTCTCTTTCTCTTACTTTATTTCCTCTGTGCCTCTTTCTTTCCTCTGTGCCTCTTTCTTTATTTCCTCTGTGCCTCTTTCTTTATTTCCTCTGTGCCTCTTTCTTTCCTCTGTGCCTCTTTCTTTATTTCCTGTGCCTCTTTCTTTATTTCCTCTGTGCCTTTCTTTACTATGTGCCTCTTTCTTTCTTTCCTATGTGCCTCTTTCTTTCTTTCCTATGTGCCTCTTTCTTTCTTTCCTATGTGCCTCTTTCTTTCTTTCCTATGTGCCTCTTTCTTTCTTTCCTATGTGCCTCTTTCTTTCTTTCCTATGTGCCTCTTTCTTTCTTTCCTATGTGCCTCTTTCTTTCTTTCCTATGTGCCTCTTTCTTTCTTTCTATGTGCCCTTTCTCTTTCTTTCCCTGTGCCTCTTTCTTTCCTCTGTGCCTCTCTCTTTCTTTCCTCTGTGCCTCTTTCTTTCTTTCCTCTGTGCCTCTTTCTTTCCTCTGTGCCTCTCTCTTTCTTTCCTCTGTGCCTCTTTCTTTCTTTCCTCTGTGCCTTTCTTTTTCTTTTGTTCCTCTGTGCCTCTTTCTCTCTCTTTCTTTCCTCTGTGCCTCTTTCTCTTTCTTTCTTTCCTCTGTGCCTCTTTCTTTCTATCTTTCTTTCCTCTGTGCCTCTTTCTTTCTTTCCTCTGTGCCTCTTTCTTTCTTTCCTCTGTGCCTTTCTTTCCTCTGTGCCGCTTTCTCTTTCTTTCTTTATTTCCTCTGCGCCTCTTTCTTTCCTCTGTGCCTCTTTCTTTCTATCTTTCTTTCCTCTGTGCCTCTTTCTTTCTATCTTTATTTCCTCTGTGCCTCTTTCTTTCCTCTGTGCCTCTTTCTTTATTTCGTCTGTGCCTCTTTCTTTCTTTATTTCCTCTGTGCCTCTTTATTTCCTGTGCCTCTTTCTCTTTCTTTATTTCCTAGGTGCCTCTTTATTTCCTGTGCCTCTTTCTTTCTTTCTTTATTTCCTCTGTGCCTCTTTCTTTATTTCTTTATTTCCTCTGTGCCTCTTTCTTTCTTTCCTCTGCCTCTTTCTTTCTTTCCTCTGCCTCTTTCTTTCTTTCCTCTGTGCCTCTTTCTTTCTTTCCTCTGTGCCTCTTTCTTTCTTTCCTCTGTGCCTCTTTCTTTCTTTCTTTCCTCTGTGCCTTTCTCTCTTTTCTTTTTCTTTCTTTCCTTCCTTCCTCTGCCTTTCTTTCTTTTTTCTTCTGTGCCTCTTTCTTTCTATCCTCTGTGACTTTCTTTCTATCCTCTGTGACTTTCTTTCTTTCCTCTGTGCCTCTTTCTTTCTTTCCTCTGTGCCTCTTTCTTTCTTTCCTCTGTGCCTCTTTCTTTCTTTCCTCTGTGCCTCTTTCTTTCCTCTGTGCCTTTTTCTTTCTTTATTTCCTCTGTGCCTCTTTCTCTTTATTTATTTCCTCTGTGCCTATCTTTCTTTCTTTCTTCTTTGTGCCTTTCTCTCTTTTCTTTTTCTTTCTTTCCTTCCTTCCTCTGTGCCTTTCTTTCTTTTTTTCTTCTGTGCCTCTTTCTTTCTATCCTCTGTGACTTTCTTTCTTTCCTCTGTGCCTCTTTCTTTCTTTCTTCTGTGCCTTTCTTTCCTTCTTCTGTGCCTCTTTCTCTTTCTTTCCTCTGTGCCTCTTCCTTTCTTTCCTCTGTGCCTTTCTTTTCTTTTTCTTTCTTTCCTGACTTTCTTTCTTTCCTGACTTTCTTCTGTGCCTCTTTCTTTATTTCCTCTGTGCCTTTCTTTCTTTATTTCCTCTGTGCCTTTCTTTCCTCTGTGCCTCTTTCTTTCTTTCCTCTGTGCCTCT